>PVIA01006324.1:11562-99491 GCA_004024845.1 Tonatia bakeri | reverse complement strand
CAGGAAGTGGCCAGAGGAGAGAGAAGAGGGAATTTCAGGGGAAAAGGGGAAGGGTTTGCAGGAACAAAGTTAAAAGACACATGGATAAAACTAGGGGGAGGGTGGTAATGGGAGGGAAGATGGGAGGGGGGTGGGTGGGCTTGATTGGGAGTAAAGGGGAGAAAAATGTACTTAAACAATCATTAAAATAAAAAAAAATCTATAAAGTGTCACTAGTTACTGTAACTCTTTACTCCATTTTATCCAGTATATTCCATGTGATAGTGGTGTTTATCATCAGCTAGAGAATTACTAAAGTTCTTGGTGAGGTAAACTCCCTCTGTGTGTGAAAAATACTGAAGGAGGCCTTTAGAGGGGTTGGAGGTCATAGTGGCTTCCAGTGCCATTGTCTGATTGGCTTCATTAAGGGAAACATGAACTTGGCCTTGAAAGTTGGTGACAATTTGAATGGACATAATGTTGGAAAAGGGCAGGTTTAAGGTGGAAAAAGGGAGCACAAGCACATTAGTAGGAATACGTATGACTGTGTTGGAGAAAAAGTGAGCAATGAAAATGGTTAAAATTAAATATTTATGTAGGGCAGAAATGGCCAATGTACTTTACCCTCTTTGTGAACTCCTAGTAAATTGCTGGTAACTACCTGAAATCTTGTGTTAAGAATGGGTATGGAAACATAAAAACAAAAACAAACTAAACAAACAACTAGAACAGGAACAGATTCACAGAAATGGAGTTCACATGGAGAGTTATCAGTGGGGAGGGGGAGAAGGGGAATGGGGGAAAAGGTACAGGGAATAAGAAGCATAAATGGTAGGTACAAAATAGACAGGGGTAAGATAAGAACAGTATAAGAAGTGGCGAAGCCAAAGAACTTGTATATATGACCCACAGGCATGAAGTAAGGTGGGGGAATGATGGTGGGAGGGGAGTTACTGGGTGGAGAGGAATAAAGGGGAGAAAAAATGGGATGATTGTAATAGCATAATCAATAAAATATATTAATTTTTCTCAAGACAGAAAAAACAAAAAAACAATATTTTTAATCAGCCTGCATTGTTTTTAATAATGATAATCTTTGTGAAGCACAGTAAGTATATGTACATATCTATTTGTATACTGATATACACTTGTAAAATGTATATTTGCACATTAGTTATATTCTGGCACACTTATTCAAATTTATGGTATGGGAATGATACTTGACATCTAGAAAGATAACATTTGTTTAATAAATTCTATGGTATAAACTACTATGTTAGATATGTGAATAAAGTGTAGGAGAAAAAAAAGAATAACTCTGGGATTTGGCTTAGGCACAGAAGGAGAGTCAGTAGTGATATGGTAGGGATATCTGCGATTCGCCCAGGGGCTGGGTTCCAGAGAGGAGAAGGGGGTGAGGACTACGGTGCCAAACTTATGTTGTTCAATTAGTCCTTTTGGGGCAAACGGGCAGCCTCTGTCTGCAAAGAAAGTTAAAAGCAGCAGCACCGGGTTAATCTCCAACTCAACTTCCCCAATTCTGTCAGTTCTACATGTGATAATAGTAGATCATTAGTAAAACCATTGACTTAAAGTCCAGTGTCGTCTTAATTCAATGTAAATTTCCCTCTTGTGTCTTGAAAACCTGAGCAATCTTGAATACTGTACACAAACCTGCTCCTCTCCAGCTCTACGGTAGATTGTTAATGTAACAAAACAGTGAAAGGACACAGAAATATCCTAAAAGCTTTTCATTTGTAGAAACAAGAATCTGCAACAAGGAATGATGTCTTAAGAGACCAAAAAGAAAGTCATATAAAGTGTAGTGACTTTTACAATTCAACAAAAAATAATTGTATAAAATGATCAGCTTTTAGTTGACAAGGTTCAAGGCACTGACTGTGAGATAGGCGTAATCATACTATAGGAAAAACCTTCCTAAAGTAATTTTACATACTTCCCTAGTAAATAAATGATCTGGTAAGTACATCAAAATGAAAATTTCTCAGGACTTGGATAAGCACATTTATTTAGTCAATATCTTAGTCTCATAGACTGTCATAGTGTTGCTAATACTGTTTATCTGATTTCAAATGAAACCACTATATATTTTCATTGTAATAAATTTGAAGTATTCTAAAGAATGTGGAAAAGAAATGTCTGCCTTCTGCTTTTCCACAATTGAAAGTACAGGCTTTGCTTTTTAATCCAGTGGTCCCCATCAGTTTTTGGCACCAGGGACCGATTTTGTGGAAGACAATCTTTCCATGGACTGGGGTGGGGAGGCAGGAGGGAGAGAGACGATTTCAGAATGATTCAAGCACATTACATGCAAGCTCACCTCCTGCTGTTCGGCCTGGTTCCTATCAGGAACCTATGTAGGTCCAGCCTGGAGGTTAGGGACTACTGCTTTAATTGATAAAAGATGATAAAACCAGAGCCATTGAAATTAAGAACAAACTGATAGTAAGCAGATGGGAGTGGGGAGGGAAATAACATGGGAAAGAAGGGGAAGTGTTATAAATGAACTTATTTAAAGGACCCATGGACAAAGGCAAAGGGGGGTCAGGACTGATGGTGGGAGGTGGGGATGGATAGGGCAGGGGAAAGTGGTTGTGGGAAAATGGAGACAACTGTATTGGAACATCAGTAATAATTTTTTAAAAAGGAGATAAAGCATATTGTAAAATTGATTTTTAACTTAGGTCTTTAGGTAAAAATACTTTAACAATAATTGAATTTATACTATACATGCAAATTTAACATACATTCAAAAATAATCTCAGCTGTTTCTCTCATAGAACCAGGCTTGTATAGATTTAAGCTTTTAAAATAATCTAATATCTTTGGAATTAAGAAATTCTGGGAATAAAATTTAATATTATCAATGAATATTCAATGAGTGAGACCTCTTCTGTGACTCTGATGTCACTATAGTACGAATACACACACCCTTGTAAACAAACACGCCTGCACACGCACATTGCATACGCCCCTCCACATGTTCATCATCATGGTCTGCATATTTTTCTGCAACTGGCTTTTAGAGTGAGCAGTTTAGCAAAGACATGTTTCAAGATTAGTATTTGTAGGTCTACCACATTATCAATGGTCAAATACTATTTATTTATTGATGTACTTTTCTTTGTGCAGACATTTCCTAAATAACGGGCATGCGCCTTGTTTCTCATCCTTTGTCATGGTAGTCAGTACTGCAACGGATGCTTTCCAATTTGTCTCTTTGTGGAAGCATGCATTTATCTATAATAGAGCCTAGCCATTTTTGGATCCAGCAATTAAAACCAAATTTCCCTCAGTGGAAAGAACATTTCAACCAAACTGCATGATAGAACTCATTTTTCTACCCCATTGCCAAGACTGTACATCATCAAACTTTTTAAATTTTTCCAAGTATGGTGAAAAACTATAGTTTGAATTTACTTTTCTCTGAATATAAGTGAGATGGAGTTATAGAAAATATTAACCTATATTCTCTTATTATTTTAACTTTTAACAATATGTCTGTTGTCACACCAAAGAATTAAAATATTCAGTAGCTATATTAGTGAATTTTTTCTTTAGATATTTATATTTTTTCCTTTTATATCTTTTTAAAGATTTTCTCTACTAAAATTATCCATATACTTAATTGTATATTAAGTGTTTAGAGTTTAACATTATACATTTAACTTGTATAACTGCAAGGAAAATTTTTGGTATATTTTGTGTATATTGTACAAGTAGCTAGTCATTGCCACAAAAGGAGTTGACCCCAAATAAATTGTTTTTAAAATGCCAACTTTATCATTTCCAAATTCAGTGGGGCTTTTTCCTTTGCTCTGTGTCCTATCCTATCCTATCCCATCCTCTTCCATCCTGTTCCCCAGTATGAAAACAATTTCATGCCATGTCCTTTAACAGATAAAATGGGGCCTTCCTGATATTTTTCTATGTAAATAATTTTCTTGGTATTCTCATCATTTTTATATCCCAGCAAATGTTATTATCATCAGCTTGTCAAACATGGAAAGCATTTCTTTAAAGTTTTGTTTAGGATTGCACTGGGTTAGTAGGTTATTTTGATAATCTGTTATGTTTCTGAAATAGTGTCTTTCTGTTTTCATTTAGGTTTTATACATTTATACATATATACATTTATACATTAAGGTTGAACAATTTGATTACATTATAAATATTTTGTTATTTTTTTCATTTGGAATTAAATCATTCTTTTTAAAAAATTTTATTGTTGTTCAAGTACAGTGGTCTGCATTCCACCTCACCACCACTCTTATCATTTTTTGATAGTAGCTGTTACAGGAGAATACATGTCTTATTCCTAAGTTTATAAGAATACTTTTAATGTTTTATTCTTACTTACTGATATTTTCTTCATTCTCTACCAAACTCCCTTTAAACACGTTTTCTCCTATTGTCCCTCTGCGTGTGCATGCACAGACAGGCATCTGTGTATAAAAAAAAGGCATGTGTTGGTGGTTTTTACTTTAAAATGAATTTTTAATTTTATCAATGCATTTTTAAAAATACTTTAGTGAGGTTTAATTGACCTAGTTTTTTAAAACATTGGTATAAATTTTCATATCATGTTGCACATTTAAATTCTGGATCAAAACTTTCCATGTTAAGCCCCCCTTTAGATAAACTGTACTAGCTTGTGGTTTTTTAGTAAACTGCTACTGTATTTCATTTTCTAATATTTTAATTATCTATTTGATTATATGTAAGGTTTATCTATACTTTGTATGTATGTAAGTCAATGGTTGACATTGGTATGCTATTTTTAAAGCACGCATTGGAAATCTGCTTTTTTTAATTCTCTGAGTGTTTCATATGAGTCCATTTTAGTGAATTTACATTTTCCTATTAAGTTTCCATTTAACTTGGATTTTTCAAATTTACAAGTATTAAGAAGTATATAACATAATTTTAATTTTATGATCAGTCCCACTTCTGCTTTCTGTTTCATTAAGTTCTACCTAGGTCTTTATTAATTCCTTACTTGTACTTGTTTGGGTTAATTTGGCTATTCTTATTACTGCTTTTTGAACTGAAAGCTTATTTTGATTTTTTCAGTCTTGCTTGTTTCTTTAACAATGCATTTATGATTACCTCTGAGAAACATTAGGGTTGCAGTGATGGGTTTTGATATGAGTATTCTCATTTTCATTCATTTTTAAATAGGGTATAATTTCCATTTACACTTTTCTTTGATCTGAGCATTATTTCGGTAGTTATGTTTTAGTTTCCAAATGCATTCAGTTATCATTTTACATGCTTTCCCTTTTTGTCCACATCTACTACATTCATATCATTCAAAGAAAATGGCCTCTGTGATATCTAGCTTTTAGAATTTACTGAGAGGTTTCTTTTTTCCCCATCAGTGCAGTTAAATTTATCTTTGTAATTTGTCTTAAGAATAAAATAGGTACACACACTTAGCTATATGAGTTAAGCCAATTTAATTATATTTTTAAAATTCTTTATATTCCTAACATCTTTCAATCCAACTTTTTTATTTATCTCAGATTGTTAGTCTTCTGCTATGATTGTAGCTTTGTCAATTTCTTCTAAAATGTATTTTTTATTACAATTATTCACTCCTTTCTAGTTATAGGTTTACACATTCATACTCTTTATTTTGTGACCTTGTACTTACTCTGAGCAGGTAGGGTAGTACACATCCTTAGCCATGTGACTTGTTTTTGAAAAGGACTATCAGAGGATGGGTACAAAGATAGAATTATTCATATAATTTTGGTCAGAATTCTGTGAATCTGTTTTCTGACTGAGAATATCATGCCCCAGTTGATTATCAGTCCCATTAACTACACGTGTAAAATATTGTTGAAAGGCCCTGATATTTTGGAACTTTATTTATGCAGCATTATTGGAACAGAAATATGACTAAAACCAAAATTAGTTACATGATCAGGTTGTTAATATAATGAAAACTAAAAATACCTGGCATTGGCATTGGGTAAGAATGACTGACAGTAATTAAGTTGTTATGGGAGGATGGGGAACTGATGAGCTTTCTTACACAATGATAAAACATGTGGTGTCACTATTGCCTATGATAATTTGTACAGCAGAAAATTAACCTCAGGAACTTGTAGTACTGGACACAGAGGTTTCATGGCCAAAAGTTTAGAGCGTAAGGTGGTTGTAGTAAACTGCATTTTTTTCTCTTTTTTTTTTTTTCATTGAGAAAGGAAGGAAGAAAAGAAGGAGGAGAGAGAGAGAGAGAAACTTTGATTTGTTCTATTTATTTATGCATCCATTGGTTGATTCTTGTATGTGCTCTGACCAGGGATCAAACCCATAACCATGACACAGTATAATGACACTGTAACCAACCCAGCTACTTGGCTCAGACTGAACTGCATTTTAAAGGATGCTTTAAAAAGAATGGTGCGTATGGATTATGACATATCGAATTGATTTAAATCAAATATTTTTTATAAATAAAGTAAAGTTTTAACGGAACTCTATTAGCATTCTGGATTAAAAGAGACTGTTAATTTTAAAGACTGAAAAGACCTGTGTCCCACTGCCCCCTACTTGGACCAGTCAGAAAGAAGACTAGGAAAATTCTGTTGATAGGGAGGAGTATTCTTCCTTGTCCTTTTAGATGTGGTCAAGGAAGGATGAGGATAATGGATATTGCAGGGGACAGAATGGAGACCTACACCCAAGGGGGAGAACTGGGCCTATTAAAGGAACATTCTGCGCCTTGGAGGAGGAGGGTTTGACAATATTTTCACAGCAATGTTTCTGAATTGTTATGAGCCAGTTACTCTTAAGTGCCTCCTATTTTCTACTCCTTTTTGATTTATTACTTTAGCCAGTCCAATTCATTGTTGTATGTTGAACATAGAGAGGGCAAGTTATTTATCTATTTTAGCTCATAGTTCCCTGGATAAAGAGTAGGCACATTTGGTCAGACTTAGAGCATGAGGCCTTGGATTTTGAGCCAGTTATCATATTTGATAGACTTTTGGTGCATTTCAGGGTAAAGAGGGTATATTTTGTTAGTGAGAGCTAAATAAATAATTGTGGAAAAATGTCTTACTGACAACAGATCCGTAGTTTTATGGTATTTTTATCTACAAATGTAGAAAATTCCATTTAACAGTGAAATATATTAAAGACCTATTTCAAATAATGCATATTCAATTCTTTTTAAGTCTAAATCATATTTCTGTGCAATGAAATGTATTGCAGAAACATTACCCAAAGATAATTATTAAATGGTAAACATTAGTAAGGTTAAAAATAACAGGGGTTTAACTAGCATGTTCCTGTAAAGACAAACTGAACAGAAAGTTAATGGAATTGGAAGTACATATTTTATAATGGGAATCTTTTTAAAGTGTGTTTTATTGATTATACTATTACAGTTGTCCACATTTTTCTCCTGCTTATTCCCCTTCACCCAGCACCCCACCTCCCACCAGCACTTTCCCCCTTAGTTCATGTCCATGACTCTTACATATAAGTCCTTTGACTTCTCCATTTCCTATACTATTCTTAACCTCCTATGTGTCTATTTTGTACCTACCATTTATGCTTCTTATTCCCTGTTCCTTTTACCTCATTCTCCCCGCTCCACCTCCCCGCTGATAATGCTCCATGTGAGCTCTATTTCTTTGATTCTATTCCTGTTCTAGTTATTGGCTTAGTTTGCTTTCTTTTTCTTTTTTTTTTTTGTAGGTTCAGTTGTTGATAGTTATGAGTTTGTTGTTATTTTACTGTTCATAGTTTTGATCTTTTTTTCTTAGATAAGTCCCTTTAACTATTTGTATAATAAGGCTTGGTAATGATGAACTCCTTTAACTTGACCTTGCCTGGGAAACACTTTTTCTGCCCTTTTATTTTAAGTGATAGCTTCGCTGGATAGGTTAATCTTGGATATAGGTCCTTCTTTTCATAACTTTGAATACTTCTTTTTAGCCTCTTCTTCCCTGCAAGGTTTCTTTTGAGAAATCAAATGATAGTCTTATGGGAACTACTTTGTAGATAATTGTTTCCTTTTCACTCTTGCTGCTTTTCAAATTCTCTCCTCATCTTTAATCTCCTCATCTTTAATCTTTAATGTAATTATGATGTACCTTGGTGTGTGCTTCCTTGAGTCCAACTTCTTTGGGAATCTCTGGGCTTTCAAGACTTTCTGGAAGTCTATTTCCTTTGCCAGATTGGGGAAGTTCTCCTTTATTTTTTCAAATAAGTTTTCAACTTCTTGTTCTTCCTCTTCTCCTGGCACCCCTATGATTCAGATGTTGGAAAGTTTAAAGTTGTCCCAGAAGTTCCTAAGCCTCTCCTCATTTTTTTCTGAATTCTTATTTCTTCATTCTGTTCTGATTGAATGTTTATTTCTTCTTTCTGCTCCAAATTGTTGACTTGAGCCCCACTTACCTTCCTTTACTGTTGGTTCCCTGTATATTTTTCTTTATTTCACTTTGTCTAGCCTTCACTTTTTCCTCTATTTGGTGACCATACTCAACCATTTCTGTGAGTATCCTGATTACCAGTGTTTTGAACTCTACATTTCATAGGTTGGCTATGTCTTTGTTGCTTAGCTGTTTTTCTGGAGTTTTGATCTGTTCTTTCATTTGGGCCATATTTCTTTCTCTGGGTATGCCTGTTATATTGTAAGGGGTAGAGACTTAGTTATTCACCAGGGTGAGGCAACCCACTTCACTGCTTTGTGGTGCTGTATGTAGGGGAGGGGTCAGAGAGGGTATAATGCCACTTGCTCGGCTCTCACCCTGTTTTCAGTCACTTCCCCTGCTATCCACAATCAAATTGGGCCCTTCTGGTGCTGATTCCAAGGTGGGTGGGTTTGTGTACATTCTAGTATCCTGTGGGTCTCTCTA
This sequence comes from Tonatia bakeri, assembly GCA_004024845.1. Lineage (NCBI taxonomy): Eukaryota > Metazoa > Chordata > Mammalia > Chiroptera > Phyllostomidae > Tonatia > Tonatia bakeri. The sequence continues at coordinate 90,615 of PVIA01006324.1, read as the reverse complement.
ACAAACTCTCCTGTGAGTCTGGATATTTCTCCCACCACCACAACTCCCACAGATTTTTACAGCCAGAGGTTTTGAGAGTTTCTTTTCCTTGCACTGGATCCCTAGGATGTGGGGTCTCTCGCACTTCCCAGTTGTTCTTCCTGGTTTATCTACATGCAAATGTGGGACTGCCCACTCTGCCAGCTGCCACCTTGCCTTGTGTCCTCTTTGTCTGGCTGTCTGGCTCCACCTCTCCCATCAGTCTGGATGAGTGTTTCTTCTTTAATTCCTTGGTTGTTGGACTTTGGTACAGTTTGATTTTCTGGCAGTTCTGGTTGCTATTTTTGTTTTTAAATTGGTTATTGTCCTTCTTTTTGTTGTGTGAGGAGGCAAAGTGAATCTACCTATGCCTCCATCTTGGCCAGCAGTCTCTAATAGGAATTTTGATAAACAACGGGTCTGTGTGAAGACAAGGATCCCATTACAAACACAAAAGACCATTTTATACTTGTGGAGACTGGTGACCAAACTGGAGAGTGAAAGTTTTTTAAAAACCTAAAGTATCTTAAAGATTGAGAATGGTTACTTCATCACATTATGAAAAACTACTTTTTTGAGGACTAAGGATTATTATGTATTAGTTACAAAGGGTGTTTTCTACCCCCATTACTTTCTTTGTCATAGTTTTCTTTCCATGTAAGAACTGACTTGTGTTCTGACATTTATTTAAAAGTGAATTCTCAAAGACTTGTACAATAATCACAATGAGAAAGTGAAGAATGATTTTATGAGGCAATAATCCAGTTCTCTTATTGTAAAACTCGAACCAGCCTTCAGCCTTACAGTTTATCCATGCGGGAACTAGATTATTGCCTCATAAAACAGCTCAGTGCTGCTCCTATTATGGCTTAGATATAATTGTGTTTAAGGACCTTGTTGATTCCGTTTAACAAAATTAGTTTTTATCTTATTTCATCATAAAAATGGATTCTAATAACCTTGACAATATTTTGATATTTGCCCAATTATGTTTTCTTTCTTTTTATTTATTATTGTTCAGTTTCAGTTGTTTCCATTCCATACCCCCCTTCCCACCCCACACCAAATATGTTTTCAGGAATAGACTTTTTTTAAATAATTTTTTTTAAATGTTCACTGACTTGTTTTTTTTTTAAGATTTTATTTATTTATTTTTGGAGAGGGAAGGGAGGGAGAAAGAGAGAGAGAGAAACATCAATGTGCGGTTGCTGGGGGCTGTGGCCTGCAACCCAGGCATGTGCCCTGACTGGGAATCGAACCTGCGATGCTTTGGTTTGCAGCCTGTGCTCAATCCACTGAGCTATGCCAGCCAGGGTAGAAATAGACTTTTTAAAGTAAAATTTGTCCTGGAAAATTTTTAAATATTTTTTTTGCTTAATGTTGTAATTAACCATCTTTTTTTCTGAGATAATTAGACTTGATAAGAGGTTAATTATCTTATCTCAACTAATACAATGAAAAAAAATGAGTTTTCCCTCTTGCACATTCACCAGCAGTGATAAGTTGAGATTCAATGATATGCATTTAATATTATACATTCTAATGTTAGACAACTTTAGATCTGAATAAAAGTTTTAGCAATATTAAGATGTGTGACCACCGTCAAGTTTTTAATATTGTAAGACTTAGTTTCCTCATTTATTTTTTTAAATGAGGATATTATAACAAAAATAGAGCTATCTCACAGAAAATTTAATAAAATTTAGATGGCATATTTTCAATTAGTATTTTATGTGTATTAGTTTTACCCTATTTTATATGTAAAATGTACATATTATAGAGCTCACAGATGCATATATAGGAAAGATTATAGATAAGGGAAATCAGAGAAGCAATCTGGTTGAAGATATTATTGTGGCAATTAAGGATCATGTGCTGAGGAATTGGAATAGAAAAAATAAATCATTTTCATTGGATAAATTTCAATATTTTTTCTAACAAGTAAAGTGGTAATTTGAGACTTAGTAAAATCCCAACTGAGGTTGGAGATGATGACTGGATGTCCTCTCTTCATCAATTTGTTCACAATCTAATTTTTGACACCCAGAAAATTTAGTTTCCTGTGAAATATTACTATTGACTCCAGAACAACATTTATATTTGTGAAAATTATTTTATTGCAACATGGTGATCGCTTTGTATTCTATGAATAACTATTTATATCATTCTCTTCTGTGAACTGTGAAATACTCTTTGGCACTAATTCAGTGATTGCCCATCCCTCTCTCTACTTGACAATCACAACTGTGACTCATTTGATTCAGATTTCTTTTGTACTCAAGTGTATTTTCCTAAGTCAAATTTAAGTAAATTGCGTAAGTTCTATTTTTCCCCACAAGAACCTATATACCAGTTTGGAACCAATCTTTAATTTCTTTTAAAGTAAAAATTGTAGATTCTGCTAACTCAATAAAAATTATTTACCTAATATTCAGTGTTAAGTAACAACCATTCAATTTCTGTAAGTACAAGAAATGTTAATTGTCAATTTACCTTATATATGAGAGACATGTTGAAGTATCTGAGTGTTGTTTGGTCTAATAAATTTAGTGCAATTCATGAGTATGTTTTAAAAATTCCTAGCCTATGGTAGATGTTTGGTTAGGGTTACAAAGTATAAAATGGCTTGCTATTTTTGTCATTTTCACTAACATTGATTTTCAGTTATAGTTAGTCATTGATTCATTAAATATATATTTAGCTTAATTTTTCCTCCAAGGTTTCAAAGAACAAGCATATTTATGGGAGACATTTATAAAGGAGCACTATCATCTTCTACTTCCAAATTTGTGGAAAAATTATGAGAGGAAAAAAGATTAGTGGTTTTGAATATCATCAGTGAAACACAGAAAATAAGCAATAGATTGATTATCTTATCATCAAGTAAACACAGGGTAACTTCTCTAATCAATTTTGTACCAATTTTTAAAGATTATTTTGATTATAAACAAAGGAGAAACCAGAGTGAAATCTGCTTGCTTCATTAGGTCACACATTCCGTTTAGGGCTCAGCACTACTAAGTCTCTGAGGTTTTATGTTTTAACATTTTCTTGGTCCCTTGAAAAATGACATCAGTGAAATTCACAGAACTTGTTGCCGTCTTCTATATAGGGGTATTGTGAAAATGCCCATTAACATTTATAGAGTGACTTGAGTTCCTAAAAAGAAAGACATTACCTAAGAAATAAAGAAATAATTTAAAAAGCAACATTTAAATAACTTAATTGTAAATGAATCAAATACATATGCATTAAATTTATGTAAATACAAGCATGGCATTAAGTAATGAAGTACTTGGCTTAATCTGCTTTAGGTTTTATGAAATGGAAACATTTTAAACACAGTTTGATAGATTTTATAAACCATATATATAGACAAGTTTGCCAGCTCTTGATACTACAAATAAATATTTCATTGAGTATTCTAAAGAACTATTCATATTTCTCATCCTGATCTCACAAATTATCAAGAGAAACTTATAACATTAAAAAGATATTTATTTCAAATCAAAATAAATTATTGCTGTGTTTTACTAAATATTGTTTGTGAAGGTAAGTTTCATTTTCTATCCATTCAACTGATATTTGATTAGAGATAATGGTAGACATTATTCCACTTGTTAGACATGCCACAAATACATATTTAATAAGTTTTAGAGTATGAATGCTGAAATCAGAAATTAGAAGTTGGCTCCAGTATCAATAGAGACAATGTCTTTCCTGTGAATCTCAAATGTGACATTTAATGAGCCTCAGAAGACTGAGATCACACATGATAATATAATGATTACAAAGTCTTAGTGGGATTCATCATTAATGAGCTTATGCAGAGACTCAATTTATGTTATAGTCTTTTAAATAAAAATGTTTTTTTCTAACCTAAATTGACAGGGCTAAAGCAAGAATAAATAGAAGATAAATTGCATTGTATTCTTTCTATTCCTAGCACACTTCTAACAATTATTGGAGTGTATTTGAGAAATATAGCCTTAAAAAAAGCAGATTCCTGCTCTGAACTCACAAAAGTCAGTTTAATTCTAAATAATGTATGTCATTTGGCTATGTCGAAGTTGCAGGGTTGTTATATCTAAGGTCAGTAAATTGTCAAGGTTACCACCTTCTCTTTGAAAGTGTTGATATAAAAGGAATAGTACTGTAAGTAATAATTATCAGAGCTTAAGATGAAGGGAAAAAATTAAATAATAAAATTAAGTACTAACCATGTATCGATCTTTGTGCATTATAGAAAATTTTTTACAGAATCATAGAATCCAACTACTGAAAGATTGCAAAAGGGGAAATTAAGTGTCTGACAGTTTGAATAAGTTGTTTAAGATTACTTAAAATTACAAGTAGGATACAGAGTTAGAATTCAAACCGAGGTCCGTGTGACTGTAAATCTAATACTATTCTCCTTATATTTTACTTTCTACCATTATAATCCTTTTTTTATGGTTTTTAATAGTAGTTACCACAGCTGCAAAGATTGTCCTAAGAGTTATTACCTTGGTAGTAGCTAAAGAAATTTTGGGTGTTAGGTGTTTTCCATATATTTTGGGGCACAAGGAACTCACTTCCATATGTTAACTGATTAACCTGTTGGAGAATAGGAGTGATTTAATTTCAGTTTGACAGGGTAGGTTAATTTGACCCAACTGTATGTAGAGCTTTCCTGATTTAGAGTGAAGCCCAATCTTTATATTAAATTTTCTTATTTCTTTGGAATATGTTAGAAAAAAATAGAAGGGAACAAGAAAGAACACCTAATAAACCCACAAAATATTTACATCAAGAACACATAACACCAATAAGAACAAAATAGTTCTCAGGACAAAAAAAAAAAAAACCCAAAATGTGGATTATTTTAAGCAGACCCTGGGAATACATGTGTGCTTTTCTCATTTCACTTTTGCAGTGAAATAGATGAAAAGAAGTCTTCAGTGATTCACAACCAAGCCAATATTCAATGAGATGAAGGCTTTACAGTGAGAAATGGAGAAATACTCATCCAGGGTGGGGCAGAAGTAGGTGTACAGTTGTGAGTACATGAAACACAGGGTTTATTTTTATATTATTATTTATTAATTACTGTTTTATTTTCTATACAAATGACTTTAAACCTGTTTTTGCCCCACTGTGTAAAACTGGATTAGCTAAATTCTCTGTTCACTTGTGAATCACTACCACATGAAATATTCTCATTTAATCACTTGATTCCATATTTTCTCAGGTCATTGGGGGAAAGGCCATGGAAGAAAGTACTTGATTAAAACAGTAGCTTTCCTTTCATTGTGCACATATTAGTTTCATTACTTTGATAAATATTTTATACATGCTATTATATTTAATGTTTCAACAATCCAGTAAAACATATTATATTCCCATTTTACTGAAGAGGAGATAGGATCTGAAGTTAATAGGACTAAGCTTAATCAGAGAGTGAAAGATCCTGGATATCAGTCCCATTAAGTTTGATTCTCAAGCTCTGCTCTTGATTTCCATAGTTACTCTAATTTCAATAAGCACTTCTAACCTGGGAATATTGCAGTCAAGCTAAGTAGAAATTTGGAAATAAAGAACAACAAAACACTGTTAAGTCCTCTGGCAGGTAACTCTTAGAATTTGTGAAGAAGTAAATAGCAGGATAGAATTCAAGGATTTATATATGCTTACATTTTGTGTTATAGTAGTCCTCAGACTGTTATTATCTCTAATGTAAATGGGAAAACTAAGGACCAGAAGTTTTCATCACCCATATACCATAATCTAGGACTTAACCAACAATCTCTCTCTCTTTATTTTCTTTGATGACAAAAATGAATATTAGTGACTTGATATTTATCCCATCCCACCGCTTCTGATAAGGAAAAGAATGTTAGCTGTCATCTTCCTTTCCCTTCTGTTTTTGTAAGCAAGCAAGGAATCAATTTTCAACTGCTAATTTGATAAGACAAATGAAAGATAGAATTTTCAAAATATCAGTAGTCTTTTAAAGTATGAGTCTAATTCATAAAATCTTTTAAAGCATGACTCTAATTCATTAAAGTATAAATATGTGTGTTTTATAGCTCATTCTTCATTATTCATATCAGTTTTCTTTGCTCTTTTGATTTCTTCCAGCTATAGGCTCTAAATGAATTAGAACTATTGATCAAATAGATGAGCATATATCTATATTAAACTTATAGACTTGTATGTTAGAAAAGAGTAGATATTTGCCCTGGCTGGTGTGGCTCAGTGGATTGAGTGCCAGCCCGTGAACCCAAAAGTTGCTGGTTCAATTTCAGGGAACATGCCTGAGTTGCAGGGACAGTCCCCCAGTAGGGCACATGAGAGGCAACCACACATTGATGTTTCTCTCCCTCTCTTTTTCCCTCCCTTCTCCTCTGTCTAAACAAAAATTAATAAATAAATCTTTTTTTAAAAAGGAGGAAGAATATTTAAAGAAAGAGTAGACATTGGTGGAATATTATTTTTAAGTTAACCTAGGTAATCTTCAGGTAAGAATGGGGATTTCAGCTGCTTAAACCACTAAATAGCAAAGTTTCAGTGAGTTATAATAATAAATTCTTGTAATTTTCTCACACTTGAATATAATGTTTCTTGAAAAATAATAATAGGTATTCTCTGCACTTCCTTGGTTTTCTATTTTAAGGCGCTGGGTCTTTTGTGAAATTTGATGTTTTCTGAACTTGTGTTGAATATAGCTTCTTGAAAAGGCCAAGGAGAAATTCTAAACTCTTTTTTGTGATATGATATATTCTTGTTTCCATCAGTGACCTCTTCATTGAGGAGAGAGAGAGGAAGGAAGAAAGAAAATGAGGTTTTCTCTGATGACAAGTCAATTTAAGAGAACCCTCTGATCAATTACTCTGCTTGGCTAAGGCAAGAGGTTTCTGGTTTCTTTTAAGGCAAAAAAAAAAAAAATGCCAACACATCATTAATGGCTTGTAGTTTTTGAAAGTGGGGATACATGTTCTCAGTAAGACTTAGAAAGGCTAAACTTGATTTTGCATAAGAACTTCATTTGGAAAGAATGAAAATATCCTCAGTTAATGGGCAGGAGAGAGGAGGTAAAGCTCAAAAGTTGTATTTGAAAAATTTAATTATGAAAGACATAATAATGATGATTGTCTTGCTAGACAAAAGTTAATTTTACAAGTAATAGCTAAACATTTTCTTAAAGTATACATAACATGATGCATTTCTTTATTGAACCAATAGAAGGACTGATGTTGAAATTATACTAAATTATAAGATTTATAAACCTGTTGCCTCTCTGAAGTTTAGAAGCCACAACATGAAGACTATTTGAATTTCTTGTAAGATACAAAATACTAAGAAAGGGAATGTAATTTTTAAATTCTATTTCACTCAGAAAACCAAGTTGCCTGTTAGATCAACAAAGTGAGGGCTGTGCAAGCATGTCAAGGAGGAACTGTCATGTTTCTATCTGTGGCATCTGCTTGTAGAACTGAACACTTTCACTCTGGGAAATCTAACTACATTAATAGTTTTCTGTATCCTCTTTCTAGCAGGCAGAGAGCTCATACTTTCCTTTGTTCACAGTGCTTTACAATCAGCTAAACGAATAACCGTAATAATTAGCTTTAATATAGTACTTCTCATCAAAGTATTTTAAAATGCTTTTGCAAAGAATTAAGCTCATGAAGTCCAGTAATGCATATGCTGTGTTGTTATTCACATTGCAAAGTGAAGATATAAAGAGCTTAAGTGGCTCTTCACAGATCTATGGTAAAATTAGTCAAAGATTCATGGACTAATTGTAGGAATCCTGGCTCCTGTTTCATTGATCCAAAGCTGGACCTCATATTTATTAGGTAGACATGTTCGTCTTTAAAGGCTAACTAGAAGCATACATTTCTTACAGTTCTATCTTGGCCTAGTAATAAATAATAAAAAAGAATTGTCATCATAGAGCATGGTTGAAGTGCTGGATTTGTAACAAGTTTTTTTATATATACTTGGAAATCCAAGATCTTTTGTGTCCATATCACTTTTTCTTCATTTAGTTGTTTGCTTATAAAAGAATATGCCTGCCATAAACAAAAGAACAGTCACTGTTTTCCTATTGAAATTTTAAATTTATAATTAAAGAAATAGATGAATAAACAATGAATTTTTCATCTACAATAAAGAAATAAACCAGGATTTTTTTGTCACTGTTTCATTTAACAATAAAATATGACATGCCATAAATATACCACACATTTTTATTGGTTGTATCATATTAAAATTGTTTCTTAGAATATTATAATCAATTCATGCTTTACCTGCATATTAATCTTTACTTATAAGATGAATACATATTCTTGTACAACATATTTTATTAAATTTAATAAACATGTTTTTTAAAAATAAAATTATACTTGAAACAGTCTTACTTTTAAAAAAACTTAAGAAACCTTGCATTTTCTGAGAGCAATCTGAATAGCTGGTAGACAATATATCATGCTGTGCTAAACATCTGTTCAGAACACACCCTTGTTGATTTAAATGTTGAAAGCTGCAACACCGTAATACAACAATTGTGCTCCTTGGTACTTACACAAAAGAGTTGAAAATTTAATGTCTACATAAAAACCAGCACACAGATGTATATAGCAGCTTTACCCATAATTGCCTAGACTAGGAAGCAACTGAGATGTCTTTCAGTGGTGAATGGCTAAATAAACTGTGGTAAATCCAGACAATGGAATATTATTCAGCATTAAAAATTAATTTTTAAGCTATAAAAAGACATGGAAAGACCTTAAATGAACAGTACTAAGTAAAAGAAGCCAGATTGAAAGGCCTCATATATATTATTCCAACTATATAACATTGTGGAAAAGATTAAAATACAGAGACAAAAAAATAGTAGTTGCCAAGGATAGGGGTGAGGAGAAATGACTAGGCAGAGCACAGAGGACTTTTAGAATAGTAAAAGCCCTCTGTGCAGCCATGGCCACTTGGCTTAGTTGGTTGAGTATTGTCCAGTGAAGTGAAGGGTCACCGGTTCTATTCTCGGTCAGGACACATGCCTGGTTGCAGGCTGATCCTGGTTGGGGCACACGTGAGATGCAATCAATTGATGTTTCCCTCCGTCTCTTTCTCCCTCCCATCCCTCTCTAAAAATAAGTGAATAAAATCCTGAAAAAGCACTCTGTACAATATTATAATAGCTACATGTCATGATGCATATTTCCAAACTGATAGTATGGGCAACACCAGTGGTAAACTTTGGGCTTTAGGTGAATATAATGTGCCAAAGTTCACCATTGGTAAAAAATGAACCACTCTTGTGGGTGATGTTTATAATGGGGGAGGCTTTATAACCATGTGCGGAGACAGTATGTATATGGAAGATCTTTGTAGCTTCCTTTCATTTTTGTTGTAAACCTAAAACTGCTCTAAAAATATGACCTTAAAAAAACCCCCAAGCCTTAAAGGCCCATTTTAATGTATGATATTTTGATATTTTTGTTTGTGGCATTCAAAATGAATATCCTAGACTACATGAGGTCTCCATGTAATTCTTTAGGGATTTTTTTTCCTGCTATGATGAACTCTATTCAAGATATTCATTTTTCCAAAATAGGCCTGAAAGGAGCAGAGTCTTCCTTTTAAGTAAACTATACTCAATGCCTCAATTATTTGGTAAAGCACTTATTTCTACACAACAGGGAATTTGGTAGAAATTCATGGATTGTATATACATTTTTGAGGGCATTAGACTATGCTAAAATTTCCTTCTATATCATTTCATTTTAAGTTTTTCTTGTTTGCCTATTATGTGAGCTATAGGGGATATAGAGATAAATTGCACCTAGTTCCTTACCCCCAAAATCTGAAGCTTGGGAAAAAAGGAACTTAGCATGCAAGGTCATAAGTTGCATTCCTTAAGACTGTCGTATTCAATGTGGAGTGTCAAGGATAAAATCATAAAGCAATTGCCATCTAGAAGGATTCTCTGTGTATAATATACAAAATGAAAACATGAGCAAATGCATAAAAAAGGCATTTAAAAACAAAGATGTGCAAGTAAAATTTACTAATTAAGGCTTATTTCAAATTATTTAATTCATTCCAAATATTTATTTGGTGCCCATAATGTGTCAGATACCTCTTTAGGCTACTAGAGTGAACGAGGCCCTTTGAATGAATGTAGTTTGGAAGAGGTGGGGAGATGGACATTACAAATTCCAGCTGTGATTTGTGAAGAGAAGGCAGTGTACAGGGTATTGTAATTGTGTATGACAAGGCTGTCGAAGCTGGTGAGAAGAAATATGGAAGGCCTCACTGAGAATAATACATTTAGACTGAGATAAGAAAAATGAATAAAAGCTTGCAGGTCTTGAGGGAAAAAAGGAGCACTTTGCTTTGTAGGCGTTTAAGGAAGGCCAGAGCACAAAGGTGTTACTAACCTCAGGGAGAAGAGGGAGTGATGAGGCTGGCAGGGTGGGTAAGGAGCAGGGCCTTACCAAACTTGCCAGACACTCTGGTCTTTCTGCAAAAGACACTGGGAAACAAGTAAAACCTTTTAAGCAGAACAAGGTTAGATTTCAGTTTTTAAAAGGATTACTCAGACGCTCTTTGTGAATAGATTAGAAGACATTTAAGAGACTGTCAATAGGCCAGGAGAGAGATGATGATGGTCTGCCTTAGATTCCTAGTAACAGGATTTCTGGGCTACCCATTTGTCTCCTGCATTTTTATTATTGGTTTCTAAAATTAAGTAAAATATACTTTCATGTTTCCTGAAGGGATCTAAATATTATCTATGTATTAGCCAAATGTGTAATCAGTGTGTATTGATTGTGGGTTGGTAGAGTGTCCTGCCTGTCAGTGAGTTTTTATAATGGTCCTGGTAGTACCTAAAGATTTCATGAACTGACTCCTAAGGAGTCAGATAATGATTTTATGCCCCAGAGAGGAAGGTGATATTAACATGCCACCATGACCTGTGAACATTTTCAGTAAAATGAATCTTTTAAAGCTTTTTAAATTAAAAAAATGTGTTCCTTCTATATTTCTAATATTGGGAATAAAGCTTTCACTTTGAACCTAGAATGTGCATGCATGGGTAAATTTTTAAAAAATCTTTCTGTCCTGGCTGGTAGGCTCAGAGGATTGAGCACTGGCCTGGGAACCAAAGGGTTGCCAGTTTGATTCCCAGTCAGGGCACATGCCTGGGTTGCAGGCCAGGTCCTCAGTATGAGGCACATGAGAGGCCACCACATGTTGATGTTTCTCTCTCTTTCTCCCTCCCTTCCCCTGTATCTGAAAATAAAATAAATAAAATCTTTAGAAAAAATATTGTATTTCATATCTCTAAGCAAATACATACATGTAGTAGGCTTCTAATTTTATTTCAATTATTTAATATAACATAATTTCTTTGAGAGGATGATTTAACAATGTAATGAAATATATTTCAAATAAATGCTATTGTATATTTTATGAGAAATTCTTGCTCTTAAAACAAATTTGAGATTGTTATAAATATCTCCCTCTAGTTTACCAAACAACATTGCAATTGATTAGAGAACAGTTTAACTGTGGCAACAATATGAATCAATTTAACATTTCTCCTCCCCTTCCTTCATCTTGGAATGAGATAATGAGGCACGACTATGCTAGTAGAGATATCGCTTTTGGCTGAATAATTCATCTGTGAATAGCCCAAGATTGCAAAAATTACAGCATAATTTAAGCATTATTTATGGTTAGTATGAGGTTAAAACTTTGGCACTATTTCTCAGTGCATGGAGAAAAATTATTCATGGCTGCATATTTACACATTTTATAGGAATGGATCAAGATGATTCATCTTTATAAAATTAATTGAACCTGTTGAAATGATATTACTAAATTAGTTTTCATATCAATGAATATTATTTTTAAAATTAGGTGAACATTACCTATTAAATTAGATCTTTAAAGTTATCTAAACTATCTCCTAACTGTTAATGCAGCCCTGACACTTTTATTCTATTTTAAAATATAAACATAGATAATTATTAAATAACATAAATAAATCTTATAATGCAATCTTTTCAGTTCCACCTGTCACCCTCTCTACAGCATCTTTTCATGCAAATAACCTGGTATACTTGGTAGTGAGTAATTGCAGATAACATGGCAACAACCACGAAGGTTAAACACAAAGTGCTCAGTTAAATATGAAAGAGACAACATTAGATAATTGAAATGTTATTTATGTAAGTTAAAAGCAAATGCAGAAACTTACGTAAGGCTGAATTAAATTGCAATGTATTAAATTGTTTTCTTCCACTCATCTTTTCCCAAGAATTCTCTTTCAGTAAGGTAGCTACCTTTGGTCATTCTTTCTCTCTCTATTGATTGAAACAAAAACAGAAGCCAAACATGTTCATGGAACTATGATAATGTCTCAGCCACTGCAGAAACCATAAACAAACAACAAATAAATGTTCTACTGCAGCCCAGAATTTAGAATAGTAACACCTTGGGGACTGTGTTTAAAAAAAAAAACAAAAACAACTCATCAAATTAGTTGAAGAAGAAAAATACTTATTCCTACATAGCCTTGGAAGTCCATATTCAGAACATTATTCTGTAGGTTAAACTAGTTAGCAAGTATAGGGAAGTATAAGATTGGTGTTTCAGTTGTTTCTAAGCTTAATAAATGGCTGTAATTTCTTATAATCATTCAAATATTGAATTTCTACTGATGACAAATTTGAAAATACAATTAAAAATAGAAAAGAAAAATATAAAAAGAGAAAATAAATAATTATATGGTTAGCCAATGTCTGCTGTATTGCTCTGAGACCCTGTAGGTTCAGAGGAACATTGTAAAAATTCAGCATGTGCTATACATTGCTATACGGCAAGACTTTTCTTAGAGGTCCTGAAGTGGAATTCTGAGTACTGACATCAAGCCCATTCCTAACTCCTGGCCAACTGCATGGGTCCTCACTTAATGAGAGTCAAAGGGAAGCACTGAAGGCCACATCTATTATCTTATATGTTTTTGAGGATGGTCCCTTTGGCCTTTTTTCTGTTAGTTTGGAAATGCTGTAAAGTGAGGATGGTCATTTGACCTTTGTTCTGTTGGTTTGGAAATGTGGTAAGGTGAGAGCTCTGGCTTGGTACGATACACTCTGTGCTGGCGTCAGTGAGAAACTTGGGAAGGAAAAGCCTTACGGGCAATGGATAAGACAGTATTGAAGGGTAGGAGATGGGAATGCTGAGTAGAGACAAATCTGAGATGTTTGGCTTTGAAGGAGAGCGTGGAAATTGCTAACAGGGAGATGTAAATTCATTTTTTTTTTTATTCAAGAAGTAAAATATGGAAGTTCTTTGGCTGAAACAGCTGTCAGAATATATGCCCTCAAAATCAGTTTAGCTAATCTAGATGGACAGGTGAATACCTTTTTCTGCATGTATTTTTTCTTAGCCTCCTTGAAATAACAAGCTTGGTGAAGAACAATGACTTTTCTTCAGTCTAATGCATTTGAAAAGCTGCATATTATTGCAAACACAGAGATTGTACTACCAGTAACTGCGCTGTGTCTTGGAGGTTCTAACGTTACAATGATGTAGTCTTGGTTGTTAACAAGCTCATGGCCTAATTACTCCTCATTACATTCTTGGTTTGTGGTAATTTGAGGGTTGTCAAATTTAGTGCCATATCAATTGTGTTACCAACTTTTGGGGGAAATATATCATTTGTTCTAGATAGATAAAATTAATTTATTTCCATAGTTACTTTGGAATTAAAATTAAAAGTCCATCAAAAATAACTTGCATAATCAACTTTTCTGGAGAAAAGTATAAAGAACAAAAGCATCTGCCATGTGTATAATTTGGCAAGTATCCTTGTCTGGCACTTTCCGAATTGTTTTAGCAATGTTTGGCAAGAACCTATCACAAATTATGGGTGATTATAATTTTGCAGTATGTGGCAGCAGATGGAGAAGATGAATTGACGGAAAGAATGTTTCTTCTTAGGAAGCTGATTGGTAATAATAATGATCTATAAAGAAGGCAAAAAAGTCAGTGAGAACTTATCCTATTAAAAAACTTTCAACTTAATTCAAAGTTGGAAAGTATAAAAAGAAAAATATCTAGAAAAATTACTCTAGAATAATGCGCATTGTACAATGGGAAATATTATGAATATATAAAACAATTATTTCACTAAAATGCCTGTTTACTAAGTAAAATAATTCAGTTGGTGGTTAATTGAATAAAAAGCATGTAATTGATAGTGGCTTATTTTTCCTAGAGGTCAAATATCTGTGCTTTTAAAAAATGTGATAATTTTTCAAAGTAATTGTATGGAGAATGATGGTAACTTGACAAAACTGCTACATCTTAGGGGAAGTAAACTGAAAATAAGCATGTTGTCATTATTTAGGAGTAATTTATAATGGTACTTTCTGTTTTATAACACTGTGCCGCTGAAGAGGCCTAAGCTTTAGAGTCATAATGTCTAGGTTCAAATTTTGGGTGGCTTAATTCTTATAAATGACTCAACTCCTTTATTGCCTCAGTCTCCCCTCCCTTTACAATACTACCACTTCTCACCGCCTCCACCACTCCAACCCTGATCTACCGCTGCCACCATCTGTCACCGGAATTACTGAAATAACCCCCTGACTGGTTTCCCTGATTTGAACCTTGCTCCCTTCAGACAATTCTGTAAATGACCACCAGAGAGATCTTGATCATGTAAGTCAGACCCCCATGCTTTTTAGACCCTCCAGGGCCCTCCCTGGTCTTTAGGACCCACTTGCCTTCTCTCTTGGCTTCATAAGCCTGTAACCTCATCCTTTGGACTTTCGTCCTTGCTCCCATTTCTCCACACCTGCTGGTCCCTTGGTCTTTGAATGCACCAGGCATGTTCCAGCCTCCAGTTGTAGCTGCTGTCCCTCCGCTTGGAGTGGTTTTCCCTCAGACAGAACTGCTTCCTCAGGACCTTCTCCCTAACTGCCTTTCCATTTCCTTCAGGAAAGCTTTCCTATACATCTTGTTTCAAACCGAAACCCTCCCTCAACACATCCCTGTCACCCTTCCCTAATGTATTATTTCTTTCTACAGTTCATCATCCATGTACGTTGGTATTTGTACTTCTTATTGTTTGTTGTGCCACACTAGAATGTGTGACCCATGACAACAGTGAGTTTCACCTCTATGGTGTAGTGCCCTGGCAGGAGATAGGAACAACAAATAAGAAAAACTTGTAGGTATTATTACTGTGATTTGGAATTCATGTTCTCTTCGTTGCCTCAGACATTTACTGGTTGCTAAATCACATAATATTGCCTCACCTATAAAATGAGGTGAAAAACTCGATCTTTTCTAGACTATCATGGGGATCAAATAAGATAAAATTATCTACCTTATGGGCTATTGACATTTATATGTACCAAGCACACTGCCTGGCAGACAAAATTTGATGAATTAATGTTAATAGAGTTTGCATCTGAATGAAGAAACAATGTTATGCAAATTCAGGCATCATTTATTTTGGCCCTGATTTTGTATTTAGGAAAAGAAAATTGTATGGATTATTTTATGCGAGAAATTTTGTAGAGCATAGAAATTGACCCAGTTCCGTATTTGTTCCTAAACCCCTTTTCATACATATTTAGATAGTGTCTATGTTGCAGTCCCGAAACGCGTGTGTGAGAGTACACACAGGCAGGCTGACAGTGCCAGGGACCCCAGAAACGCTTGCTGTCGGAGTGGGCCCTGTGTACTGCTGTGAGGGAGAGGGGACTCCACTGCGCGGGAGCCAAGGCGCATCCCAGCAGGAGTGGGTTAGGAGGGACTTCAAGGTTTTAGGGGAGCATCCAAGAAAGTAGTATCTGGGGCTGGGTGCTTCCAGAAAGCACAGACATTTCTGTGACTGAGTGCTTTAATTTTTGTCTGGAGGGTGGGAGGAAAGAAGTGGGACTGAAATTGTCATTGGAGAAGCAGCATCACCGCTCACGTTAGCCTGAGGACAGGGGATGCTTGGTAATTGTTGCTTGTGATTCTCATGACAGTCTTGTTATTGTTCGTGCTCAGCTGTGACTACTGAGTGGTCTTGCTGCTGTCTCATTCTATTGTGGTAACACAGTGAACCTCTCTGGTGTTGGTGACATGGGATATTATTTGTGTCCAAAAGGCAAACACCATCACCTCCCTCTGAGTACTGAGGGTGGCTCCTAAAACTGCGCAGGCCTGACTGCTTGAGCCAGACAAACCTCCAACTGTCGTGGGCTACTCTTCTTTCCTCAGGCTGTACTCGAGTTTGTGTACATGTTGGAACTTGGTTTTGATCATTTAAATACCTTCTTTTTTAACTGAATACTAAGCTACCCAAAATTTAGATGATTTTTCTTAGATATATATAATTCTTCATGAAAAAAAAAATGCCAGCATAATTTTATACCCAAATTGATTTGTAGTACAAATGACTTGCAGTAATTTTTGGTAGAAACTAATACTCAGCCATTCTTAGGTAAATGGTCATAAATATCCAAATACAGCCTAACTAAATAATATTTTGTAACTAACAAGACTTGTCAGATATATATATATATAATGTACACACCATTTTATTAAGAATGCATTATCACAATTTAAATAGAATTTTAATAAAGGTAAACAAAAATAAAAATTGTAATGCAAGAACATTCTTGTAATTTAGTCATAAAGAAACATTCAATTTATTTAAATACCCTTTACATATTATTGTAGCTTACAAAAATTTATACCACTTACTTTTTGGTTCTCTGTTAATAGATTTGCATTAAAATTTTTAATTTATTTTTTATAAATATCACTTACTAAAAAAATAATTATGCCAGTTCATTTAAATGTGAGCCAGCTGTTGATGCCTAATATGGTAGCTATTATACTTCCAGCATTGTGTTTTTAAATCTCATTGGATTGGGTCATTAACAAGATAAATGACTCTCACATAATGTATATACAGATAGACAGGTAAGTAGATAAACAAGTATAGGTAACCCTTACAGACTTTTACCTCTGAATGATCATTTAGTCAAATCCCTTTTTCATAGGGAAAATGAGACACATTAGACAGACATTAAATTATACTCTAAGATATACAGAGTTGACATAAGAAACTTTAAAAAAAAATTCAGAGAATTTTCCACTGTGACACTTGTCTTCTCTCTTTGGGTTAAATTGAAACTACCCTGTGGCTTTATATTTCTTACATAGAAATTCACAAAAATTCAACATTTATTAGTAGGGAGAAACAAGAAGGAAAAATGAATAAAACTGTCAAACTCCTTTTATTTCACCACATTTTGCTAGTCAAAATAAAAAAAAATACTTGATCACAAAATATTACAAAAGTTAGACTAGGTGACTTTTTATTGCCTTGTATGGAGTGAGCGTTTCAAAAATGATGAATTCTTCCATTGAGAACCCCCAGAATCTATGCTTTTATTTTTTGTAAATTATTATCTAAATTCTTACTCAAATGTGTACATCAATCAAAAATTTTGGAGCCTTACAAACCTTTGATAAAAATCCTGGCTGTTTTAATTTAAAGCACCCTAAGTGAGTAGTTCAGTATATTGCTTACTCTTTGTGAAGTGGGTATATGCTTCTTAGTTAAGGAACCCATATTCTGTTTAGTATAATTTCATGACACATTTTATTGTTTTATAAGGTGGGATTTGGAAGGGGTAACTGAAAGTAGATTTAGAGTAAAATCCACTATCTTTAAAGTTCTTTTTTATGCAATAAATTACTGCTTAATGAGAATTCTTCCGACAAATCAGTAAGAAAACAAAAAAAATTCTTATGGATTTACCATAATTTTAAGTTTCTCATCTTTTTCTTTTAACAAGTCTTGTTAAATAAGGGCTTTTAGACTCATAAATTTAGTTAGAAATTTTATGTGTTCTCCCCAAATCCCTTTTTAAAAGTCTGATACACCAATCCATGTGCATGTGTGATACACTACTAAATGAAACCCTCAATTACAGGGCTGGTTTCCTTGTGTGCCAATGGAGTCAATGTTTTTGCCTTGGTGAGGCCATCCTTATTTAACACCTCATAAAGGAAAAGCCAGCCTCTTCCAAAAGAACTAATTTATTGTACACCAAGGATCTGCCTTAAAAATGGTCTCCTACTGTATTTAAAGTAGGACTAATTCTTGGATAGGACTTAAATACTACAAATTCCATATATGTTGGAAATAAAGATGCAAATCACAAAACAATAAATTCCTGGCTTGCATAAAAAGCTCTGAACTAAACTTTAACAAATCATAACTCTCAGTGAGATAGATGATAGGATTTTTTTTGTCATGCAAAGAAATACAAATCATTGTGCTATTGCAAGCATGTTATAGTCTCTCTCTCTCTCACCTCCCTCCCTCATTCTCTTTTTCTCTCTTCCACCCCACCCCTCTGTCTATTCTTTGGTTTCAGACACATTATCAACGTTAATGATAAAACCTTTCCACAAAAACAAGTCTTAAGCCTCGAGAACAAACACCTCTTTCGCATCCTGAGAGAATATTCCACAAACATCATCAATCTCCTTTGAATCATGATTTACGACCTTTCCTTTTAGCCTATTTAAGCCATTTGTGGCCATGCCGCAGCAGCATCACACTGGGTTTTTCCTCCACTCTGCCCTCTAAGCACATAGCAACAAAACTGTGTGCTACTGCCAGTTTGGAAGCACACGCTTGACAAAGAAATTAAGCGCAAACTACAGATATTAGGCTGTAAAACAACTTTCCAAAGCAGTTGCTTGTTAATGCCTGTACTCTCCAGAAAAATGGACAGGGAGTAGCTGTTTCTGTGTAGATTCAGCCAATTCGTTCTGTTTCATATGTTAATTGTCAGTGGCATTCATAAAGCCAAGTACTGAAAACTTTAGGGCACGGAATTTGTGTTTTTCAAAAGAAAAATAAAATCAGTGGAATACTTTGTATGGATGTATATTTCTTCTAACAAAGCTAGTATCTCACTTATGGTTAACAGTTGTCTAATAAATGCCATCTTCCTGGATGTTTTCACTGTAAATCAGGAGTCTGTACCACAGCTGAATTCATTTAGCATGTGCCTAAACCCACTCTTACTCTTGTGCTTATTAAAACAGATGCACATACATTATTAATTGTTGACTAACTTGCAATCATCATCAAGGGCAGAAAACCTGTACCCCCATCAGGAAAACACACAAACATTATGATTACTTGAAAACATGGGCAGATCTTTAAGATGTCTATATTGAGTGAAATAGTAGCTACTGACATGTCTAGCAATATTTATGAAGGAAGCTTTGTAAAACAAAATGTTTACTATAACCAAGCGATGCAGAACAGAGGAATTTTTGAAGCTGGGTACTTGATAGAAGAGTCAGAATTATTATTCTTCCTCTCTTATAGTTATGTTAGACTGTAGGAAGTGATGGTTTACAAACCCAGTTACTCAGGTGGTCTCGTGCAGGGCAATCAGATCATAGGAGAACATCTGTATTAGGAAAATCAAATTCATGATCATTGCATAGACAAAGGAGATTGTATTTTCATTTTCCTCTTACCTTGGGTTTTTATATGTTCTGTGGTATGAGCTCAGATGTTTTTAGTTTGAAGTATCGGGTTGCTGAGTCAGCAACAATTATAGGTTTGGATGATGCATTCTCTCCTACACTGCTTGTAGGATTTTAAATTGAAAAATTTTGGAAGTAATATTGAAATAGTTTTACTATGCCTTAAAAATATCCATATACTTTGACAGAATAATTTCTTTCTAAATATATCCCAAAGATATAATCTGAAATTCACATAAAGATTTTTATAGAGAGCTTCACTGTGTTATAAGTAAACATCACAGACAAATACTCAATGATAAGAACAGTTAACTAAATTATGGTATATATGTGTGTGTGTGCATGTGTGTGTGCGTGCGTGTGCATGCTGGGAATACATATATGATGCCATTAAATTATTTATATGTAATATATTTAGTTATACATCATTTAATATATTGGGGCATCATGTTGTAAGTTAAAGAATAAAAAATCTGCCCCAAACTGTTTATCCAATGTCATATTTATTAGAAAAATATATCCTTAGAAAAAGAAAACATCAAAATGTTGATAGTATTCTCTCTCAGGGTGGGATTATTGATAATCCTAAATTATATACTTGTTTTTTTTTTAACTCTTATGATGTTTTTTTTTATAAAGCTACAAAGACTTCTTTAGAATTGATGGATAAGGAGGAGAAAATATACTATATTCACCTAACTATTTAATTTTCCTGGGCTGAGGATGAAACTTCACTTTTGGCCCCTGTGCATTGATGGGGTTTTGGTTTTAGTTCTCGTCAGGGGCAGGTAAACAGAAGTGCTGTGTCACTTGCCCCTAAGACTGACAAGCATGGTATGCCTCTTTCATGCACATGCTCCTTTATCTTCGAGACAGGAAGTAAAAGATTTGAGGATAGTAAAGCAGCCTAAATCCCTCAGCAGCCACTTGAGTAGGAGCTGAACAAGTGAACCATGTCATCCTCATCGACGTCCTTATTACCATAGAGCTTTTCAGATTTATTTGTTACTTCAGCATTGTTTAGTGCTTCTCAGCTACTTTACTGTGATACCAGTCACTTGCTAGTTTTCTCTGCTTAATAATAAAAGCCACAGATATGTGAACAATGCAAAACAGGAGTATGTAAGATATTGCTGCTTTTACGTGCCCTGATTATTGTATTTAGGTCTGTTTAAAGCTGTGAAAAATGTTATGGTTTGGGGATTATTAGGCTAGTTGTTTATCTCCTTATATTGGGATTGGCAGGCTTCCAGATTTTATATTAATGACAAAAATACACACAAAAATATGAAAAACATTTAAATGTGATTTGTGCAAGATGCTTTCTTCAATTCAAGAAAAATGTTTCACACTTGCATGCATTTATACAGACTGTGCCTTCAGCCTATAATTTTTCCCTCTCTGCATGAGAAACACCTACTCATTTTTTTACAACCAAACTCAGATGTCTCCATAAAGCCTTGTTCAGTCCAGTCACCAATGTGTATGGATGTCATTCTATATAAGCTCTGGGTGCAGTAATATTTAATGTTTTATGTTACCAAGTCTTAGCAAAGAACTTAGCATAATATACAGAATCATTACATTTGATATTGTTACTAAAATATTGTTCACTTGTAATGTTTGTTCTGTTTTCATCAATTTTATTAAAATGTGACAGAAACATGAATATCTCCCATTCCTTGTTTCTCCTACCTAACTTAGCTATAATTAAGATTTTTTATTTGGGGTCACTTTTGATTCTGCAATTTTAAAATAATTCTAACTTATTTTCTTTTGATAACTGAAGCTGCTGTTAAAAAGACAAGCTTATATTTTACCTATTCTAATATTTTAAAGTTAACTTTAATTTAATATTTTTAATGTTATATAATTTCTCTAATTTTTTTTTACTAGGTGAAAATGCTAATATATAAGTCTTATCTTATTTGTGTGGTTTATGGACTACTATGTAGTCATTAAAAAGAACGTGGCAAATCTAGTTATACTATCCATAACATTTTTTGTTAGATATTTTGGAGTCAAAAAGTAATGAGTGACTATATTCTATGTAGTTTACAGACTTTGGCTTCCACTTAGGATATAGAAAACCTTAGGAATATATTGTTCCCACCCTAATAACTCAGAAAGCTAGATAATCTATAAAATATTACCTTACCAATCTTACCAGAATGCTGAGTTCATAAGGCAATCAGGCAAATGGAAACTCCAAGCCCCTCTGAGAAGATGGAGTATATGAATTCCTTTACCTTTGGCAGAACACGAGAGGAAGAGACAAACTATAAAAGTGGGTAAATAAGAAAATATCTGAGATGTTAACATATTCTTAAAGGCCAAGTAAAGGCTATTGTGAAAGTTTAGAATCTCTAGGAGCCTTAGATAAAAAAGAAAATTCTATATCACTGGATAACTTTTTTCCATGGACCTTCACCAGTAATTTTGATAAAGATTGGGGAAAGAACAGCAGAGTTGAAAAAGTTCCCCTTGGTGGCAGAATGGCTGAAAACTCTTCTCATATTCCCAGACCCTTCCACATATGAGGCAAATCTGTCCTCGCCATGATCAGTGTGCCAAGTATCTTAGTCAGCAAAAGCTACTCTAACAAAATACCACTGATTAGGTGGCTTAAACAGCAGACATTCATTTCTCAGAGTTCTGGAGGCTGTGAAGCATGAGATCAAGGTTCCAGCAGTAGTCAGGTTCTGGTAAAGGCCTTTCCTCACTTCCAGGAGGCTGCCTTCTTATTTAACCCTCACAAGGTGGAGGGAAGAAGCTCTGATGTTTCTGTCTCTTCTTTATAAGGAAAATAATCCCATCATGCTGGTTCTATCCTGATGACCTCGTCTAAACCTGGTTACCTCCCAAAGGCTCCATGACCTAATACCATCACATTGGGGTTTGAGGTATCAACATGAATTTTGGGAGAGCACAAACATTGAGTCTAACATCAAGTAACACTGACAATAACCTGCTACTGTGAAAGACAGAAAACCTTCATGTCATTGGTTATAGGCAAAGGAACTCTGCTGTGGAAAAAGGAATGGACACCAAAGCCATCAGTTCCTAGGGAAGGGACAGGACACCCAATTGGGTGTGGGATCTTGCACTCATATTAAGTGGATGTCTGCTACTACTAAGCAAGGGACAATAAATTTTCTGCCACCCAAGACAATCCGCAGACACAAGTTTGGCTGCTAAAGTTGGGAGAGAAACAGGAATGCTGAGATAGCCTCACCCCTGAGCCCCAGTTTCCGAGGACCTGCCTAAGACTACAGTTGTACTAAGATAACCAAGAACTCCCCACCTATCCCCAACATAAGCCTCACATGGAGTAACATGCAATACTAATCTACTGCAGAAATGTAACAGAATGGAGAGACCTCTCTCTGTGGTGTGTCTCACACTGAGCATGGGGAGCAACAGCCCACCACCATGTGAATTACAGACCGACTTACATCCTCTTCACTCACCACCAAAAACACATTGACAGCCTGACAGAAGAAGGGGGGGGTGATCATTTCTAAGCATAAATGCTACCTCAGCCTCAACTACTCTCGTTCACAATGTCGAACCTTGCGAAAATATGAGACACACAAAAAGTAAGAGAAAACAACACATTGTCAAGAGATTGAGCAGTTCATGATCAAGGTTTTGAGAAAATCCAAATGTTGGATGAGGAACCTAAAAGTAACTACAATTAATATTAAATATCTAAAAGGTATAGAGTATAAGATAATACCAATATAATTCAAATCAAGTATTAAAAATAAAAATGGAAATTTAGCTTTATAAATTATTGGGATAATTGGTTAAACTTTATTATTTTTGATGAGAAAAATATTATCTTTCCTTGGCTTTCGACTAAAATGTATCATATTCATTTTCTCATTTAATTTTTAAAAATTTTATCTTTATTGTATTTTTCCATTACCATTTAGTCCCCTTATACCCTCCTGCCCCCAGCAATCACCACACTGTTGTCCATGTCTGTGAGTGCTTTTTGCTCAATGTCTCCATCTCCCTCCCTGTAATTAAGCTTAGGGAGACAACTATATTATTTAAGAAAATATTTCAGTAAAGTAATTGATATTGGGTAAGGTTTTAATGTTTTGAGTTAGAAGGGGAAAAAGTTAGATAAATTGTACTTTATTTAAAATATGTAGGTATTTAGGCATGGGAGATACCTAAAAAGCAAAATAAATAAAGGGATGTCTAGAAACATGGCAGTGTCTGAAGAACAAGAATCTTGAGCATTTAACTCCAAGGTATAATTACTTCTATAACGATGTGACAACCTCCCCTTTTTCCTCTCACAAACTTCTGGTGAGGTTTACCTCATACATAAGAGCTTTCTGTGATGTTTGGAGTGACATATGGAACAAATAAAAACAGGTAAAAGAGGCATAACTGAGAAAAAAATCAATTGAGCAGACTCATGAAGGAGTCTTTACAAGTAAGCAGGGGAGTTCACAGAATTGTGGAGGTCATGCAGCTCAAACATTCGGTGGGGTCTTCCTGTCCTTACTCCCACAAAGGCTGGCATGGAACCCCCATTCCATCCATGCTCAATGCATATTTCATTGTGTCATTTTAAAATATATATTAAAATAATTTGTAGCCAATTCTATAATTCTCGAACAGATTTTACATTCGTGGAAATTAACGAAATTTTACCATGAAGCTGCTGTAAAACTACCGTGGCCACCCTGGTGTGTGGCTGCTCAGAATGGTGTTCAGGAAAGCTCAGGAGAGAAAGTAAAAGAGTGTGGGAGAGAGTAATGGTGTTTTCCCTCAATTTCTCTATTTTCTGTGCATTTTTTTTGTGCTGAAGAGAATATAACTTTAGAATGGATTTCACTTGAGGGAAAGAAAAAAAAGTATAATGTTTTATCCAGAATATTTTGTTAAAGAAAGAGTAGCTTTAAAAAAAAATGGCTTTTACCTCAAGCTCACTTTATGTGAATGGAATCTAGGGCCTTAAGTGTGATGTGTGCTTAGATTAAACCCTTACACTGCTGGTTATCTTGAGTGAGTGTGAAACTTTCACATTTACTTGCATTTTTCTTTCCTTTTTTAATAGTTCATTTTTATTGTATTTTTCCATTGTCAGTCATTATCATCCTCCACCACGACCCAACCTCTCTACTCCCCTCGCCCCCCACAATGTTGTCCATGTTGCACTTTTTGGTTACTTTTATTCTTACAATAAACATGGCTTTCTTATTCAGAAGTCAACCAAATTACTCAATATTTAAATATAAACATAAGTCTTTAAAGTCTTATTAGAAAGTAGATGTTTTGCCATAAATTTATGGTAAATTTACCATAAATTTAGGTTGCTAAAACATAGGTTGCAAAATAATTATCATAATATGATATGAGCATTTTTTTCAGTCCTCTAGTTTTTGTATAACTATGCAATATGAGTATTTTCTGTGTGTTATCACATGCTCTCCATAGACATGATGTTAAATAAATTCAAAATATTTTTATTAGAAATGCACTGTGATATATATAAATATTCTATTATTCTATTCTATTGTTATGATATTTTCTTCAACTTTTTATCTGTAATGAATAATGTATTTTTAGTCAAGGTGCTTTGGTAGCAAATAACAGAAGCCACATTGACTCAGCTGAAGCAGTCAAAAAGAAAGGAAATTTTATGTATGTGTAATTTTAAATTCAAAGAAAACTTGAACAAAGTTTTCAGTTAGGTCTGGCACAGGGACAGTTCTGAGGCTCTCCATAGGAAATTGGTTTTATGTTTTCTCCTCTGCTCAGTTATTGACATAAATTCTACTCCCAACTCTGAGCCTCCATGTTCTTTAGTTTAATTTTCCAAGAAGGAGGAAATCTGATTGACTTCATTCGTCGATCAGCAATATACATACTTGGCAGTTAGGGAGATGCCCCTTTGTGAATTTGGGCAACTGGTTCTTAAGAAAAGGGCTGTGCAGACATCTCAACAATTGTCTCTGAGAGTGTAATAAATAGTTTTGAGCATAGACATTTCTCTGGCTTTAGAATTATTTCCTTTAAATAAATTTCCACATATAGACTTTTTTTCATAAAAGGATACAAATCTCTTTGCTGACTTCATCTAAACCAATGCCTTCAACTACTACTCATAAGTAAATAGCTTTCCAACCAACTTGGAGCTCCAGTTCTACTCTTTAAGTCCAGACTCATATATTCCAGCTGCTTACTTATAATTTCCCACAGGATGTCATTGTCACATCCAACCATCCAAGCTAAAATGAACTCATAGTGTTCAACTCAATTATACATTTTTCCTCTATTACCTGAATTAAAATAATTGAAATCTTCAATGGCTCTCCAAAAGTTGAGGTAAAATCCTTCTTCCTACTTAGAGTGTCTATACAGTCAGACTCCAGTATGTTTTTCTTATTACATCGTATATTGTCTTCTCTCCTACAACCACCCCCATGTGTGTCTTCCTGTGTTCCTCCAATGAAAGGTCAACATTTCATTGGTCTTTAGTTCTCTCTGTCATTCTTTACTTCTCTGACTTAACAACCACAACTCAGCTCAAATGTTAACTTCTCAAAAAAATTTCCTTACTTATTAATTCATTGACCTTGTAGTGCTGTGTATAGAATTTATCATAGTGGTTGTTGAGCGGATCAGTGATTATTTGTTTCCATAGGTTTGTTTCCACGTAAGTGATCCTCACTTAGATAGGACTGTATTCATCCCATTACATGTTTGAATACTTACTTCCCAGGAAGTGACTAATAAAGAGAAGTCACTCATTGTGTGCTATCTGAAACATTTAGATGTTTATGCTAACTTTCTTCTAGAAAGTCCAATGATGCCTTCTGTTTATGCTATTCTCTTCTGCCCCCTTCTGAAAAGTGTCATAACTACACATACACACAATTCTGCCTAGAAAACAGACTTTAAAGCCCAAAGACTAGACAATATATGTTATTCAATAATGTTTAACCAAATATCATCTTGACTTACAGGGTTTGAAAAGGAAAAAAAGGTAAAAATAGGTTATAAGAAAATGCTGAACCCCCTATCTGCCAGGGCATAATGCAAATGAAAAGGAAACATTCACTTTCCATTAATTTCCATTATTTGAGGTATCAATATATTTTCTACTTTGATAATTTAAGGGAGTCTCTACCTTGACCCTTTAGCCACCCTCCATTTCATGTTACTCTATTTCTAGAAGAGAGCTTGGCCAACTGCCCTGAATCTTAATACTTTTTGGGACAAATTAGTAACATAAGCCTCATCATTTTTCTTAAACTTGAATATGAATTTGCAGTCTTGGGAGCCAACAGTAAAAATGTTCTGTGGTGGATGCCCTGACCAACATGACAAGTTTGCTGGGCATTGTCCCACAAATCAAAGGGTCACAGGTTCAATTCTAGGTCAGGGCACATGCCTGGGTTGCAGATTGAATCCTTGGTCCAGGAGCTTTGGAGAGGCAACTGAATGATGTTTCTCTCTCACATCAATATTTCCCTTTCTGTCTCCTTTCCCCTCTCTCTAAAAATAAATAAATAAAATCTTAAAAAATAGTTCAATAGTTAAAATAAACCAAAAGAAATAGGAAAACATAATGAAAAAATAGTAGAGACACAAAATAATTATAGTAGAGAAAAATTTCACCTTTGAATGTCACTAAAATATCAGGGAGCTCTGGAGGCTAACAAACACAAAAGGTGCTACTGAGTATCTACTATATATATGTAAGGTGAAATCCAGTTATTTTAGGGGAAGAAGGTACAGACTGTACCCACAGTGGTTTTCCAGTCCAGCAGAAATCTTGGCTGGTACATTAGTGGGGACAAGCAGGCTCCTCTTTTACCTAAAAATAGTGCTAATTTAGGAAAAACATTTCTGTCAGTGATGAACTAGTAAAATCTTCACACAATAAATGTAAAGTGAAGCTAATGAATTTCTTTTAAATGAGTAATTTAAGACCCTGTAAAATTTATAATTTCTATACTGCTCTGATTATTGAATCATTGTATATACAAACAGAGAAAGAGAATTTTGTGGTAGTTCAGGGTGATTAGAACAGTAAGTCATTAATTCTACTTTCAAGTGGGAGAAGAAACCAAAGAAGTTTCCACTTTCAAGGTTGTGATGTATGCTTTGAAGAAGAAACTGGACTTGCTTACCATGTGGGGTTTGGAAAGGACATTCACAGCAGAGATAACAGCATCTACCAACGTATGTGGCCACATAAGTTCCAAGCATGCTGAAGGCTCTGAAGGTTAAGCATTTTGTTTCTGTTGAATAGATTCATCAGGAAGAAGTAGTCTAAGTCCAAGGCAGAAAAACAGTGAGGTGGCCTGTGAGCTATCCCAGGCATTGGATTTAAACACGTGGGACATGGCTTTTGGTCAAACCTTAAAAGCAAAGGAGTTAGATGATTTAATTTGCAATTTAGAAGGGTCACCCTGGCATCAGTGAAGCAAACAGGGACGAAGTGTGGACAATGGGAGGAAGCTGAGATGAGGGTAACTGTCAGTCAGGATTTCTTTAAAAACCAACTGAAAATAATTTCAAATTTTACAATGTAAAAAACTACTAGAATGCAAGCATAACATAAAACATACAAGTGAACAGTGCCAGTCATCATTTAAAAATATGTGTGAGTCAGTCTGTAAATATTTTCAAGTTGACCTTTTTAAAAATGTCACATCCCTGATTAAGACATTTTTAATATACAGAACATTCCTGCCTAACATTGTGCTTCATTAATGCTAGCTTAAACTGTATTCATAGCATAAGAACACTTAATTTCTCTTTAGAAATTAAATGAACTATTCTGTATATTGGAGTAATAATTCTAGATATTATTAATATCATAACAAATGGCTAGTCAGTTTTCCAGTTTAACAGACTACCTAGGGTCAAATTTTTATGAACACAATATTTTAAAATAGTAACTATAAACACTCCATTTTCTCTAGCAAATATAAGTTCCCAGAATTAATATGTCACACTATACCTCTGCCATATATATTATATCCCAGGTACTGCTGTTGTGTTCTGATGCTGCCTGTTCCATCAAAAAATGCCAGCTGCAGGCATTTGGTGTGACAGATACCTGATATCTAAATACTGCTTGTCAACATCTATCAAGCACAAGTTTCCACAATTGATTCTAAAACTGTTAGTACTTCCAAAATTGCAGCATAAAGTCTTACTGGTTTTCTCAAAATGGACTACTAAATTATTAAATTGTTTGGTGTCATGAAGTCAGTGCAACAGTTTAACCTTTAGTAATTTTGGAAAATCCAAATCCACTTGATTTTTCTTTCTCTTTAAACCAGTGCTGGCTATGTATTTGATCAGAAAACTAAGTACCATTTTAATTGTCCTTTTGCATCATATCCTCCTAGTCATTAATATTAAAATAATACATGAGTTGGTCACTCTCCCTTTTCTTTTTTACACATACTAAAAATAAGATTTTCCTCTATGAAAGAGTGATTGGTCTGGCTGCAAGGAGAGCTGCCAGGACTGTCAATGATAAAGGATTTTCAGAAAGACGGTGGCCCGCACAGTGTCTGCAATAAACCATGAGGCCAAACTCCCCTCTTCCTAGAGTCCAGTGGGGAAGATAAACAAGTGTTTTGTTGTGATTAACATACTTAGTAAAACATAAAATATGTATTTCCTATTCATTCTTGGTCTAGAACACTTTGTCTAGAAATTTCTGGGTAAGAGGCTACAAAGGCACAATCTCTAATTCTGTGGTGGTTATAAATGGAGGAGCGTGAAATGCATACACACATTCCAAAATTATAGTGAATCTTAAAGTAAGTGGACCTATTATGACTACAATAAGAATTTGAAGAAGCCAGATATTGTAAGAAATGTAGACCAAATTACTCAAAGACTGGCATGTGAATGCCCAGGAAAAGAATTTCGAAGAAAAACTGATCTCAAATTCAGTATTACTACACTTCATTATGACAAATATACAGAATGAGGATATCAGGCAATTTAGAAGACCTGGAATATGTGGAAGTGTAATTTCAGTTCAGCATTTGACTTTTTTCATCAAATACTAGTGGAAAATTTGGAGAGGGTATAGACTGGAAACTAGCTAAATAAAATATTCCTAAAATGTTGATGATAAATTAATGTCAATGCACAAGAATTCTAGCGATTTATCATGGGCATTATTTGACTTGGCTAGGTCATCATGTTTCATTAATATAGCTGATGAATATTCAGAGTGTATCCTCACCAAGTCTGTAAATGACACAGATATCAAAGGGACATCATAACAAGGATCCAAAAACAAATCATAGCAGGAATTATGTATTTTTTACAAGCCCCAATTTTTTGTTGATATTAAACTACCAAAAAATACATACTGGATTAGGTATCATATAAATGTCATTGTTTTAAAAGGTTCTAAATACTTGCCTCAATTTCAGTATTCATCTTGTGGTCCAGTAACATATGGTCCAGGGACCAGCATCATTTTAGAGAATTATATTTGTATTTCTACTTTTTTGGGAGGTACTATAGTACCTTATGGATTTTAGTAGGTTATTAATTCTGGATAAATATTAAAGTATATATAGCACCAAGTTCATTTTGTTTTTTTCAGCCTGTATTTTTCCAATGTTACTTTATTTTTATATTTTTTAATTACAGTTTACATACAGTGTTATATTAGTTTCAGGTATACAACCTAGTGATTAGACATTTATATGCCTTATGAAGTGGTTCCTTTTGATAAATCTAATGTCCTACGGGCACCATACATAGTTATTACAATATTACTGAGTACTTTACATCCCCGTGACTATTTTGTGGTTGCTAATCTGCACACCTCAATCCCTTCACCTTTTTCAGCCTGTATTTTATAAGGTGAAATTTAACAGGAGGGAACCACGGATGCTGCAAACTATGCAAGTACAGGATGAAGGAAACATCACAGCAGCTTTTGTAAAACGTGTCAGGGTTAAGCTGATAAGATCAGTACATGTTTTGGGAAATGTCCGTGCCCACCAGTAAACACAAACACCTTAAGTGACTTATAAAAGATGGGTAACAACACTGGCTCTACCTACTGCCAAAGATTTGTTTAGTGTCTGATGAGCTTGAGACTGGCTGCAAAGATAAAGCTGGAGAGCCTGTCTCATCTAGAGATGAACTGGACTGAAAGTATAATGCTATTGAAGAGGGGGAAAAACTTTTTAGATCATTTGAAGCATCTGGGGGAAATTTCAAACTTACCTTCTAATGGACTTCAGATGGACAATTTGGGACCTGGGTGCATGATATATCACTCCTGGGGACAAACAGCTTTCAGTGGTAGAGTACGCCTGGCCTCAGACTCAGGAAACCTTCACAGATGCTGACTGTTTGACCCCGTTTTCTAAAAATAATAATCATTCATACCGGGCAGGTATGGGGAGAAAAGCATTCTTGCACTCAGATGTAGGAAGTAAAGATTCAAACCAACTTTCAGGGAGGCACTATTGTAAATATGGAAAAGCCTTAACAACAATGTTTATTCCCTTGGTCTCAGTAATTCCTGTTCTGGCCATCTATTTCATAGCAAAAGCAGCCATGCAATGATCAGTGTTCAAAGACATTCATCAGAGTTTTATTTATAATTACAGTTAAATGTAAGACATATTCTAAATAGCCAACTATGGAGGCATGGTTACAGTGGTCATAATGAAGGAATGATCACAGTAAAATACTATGCTGATAAATGTATATAAAAAGCAGGTTCCCAAACAGAATATTAAAAATATACTTCTATATTTTAGGACTTGAATGTCTCCCATCCGAGTACTAACCAAGCCCGATCCTGCTTAGCTTCCAAGATCTTATGAGATTGGGCATGTTCAGGGTGGTATGACCATATTCAGGACTTGAACGTCATACGTTAAAGTATTAACGATATTTACTTCTTGGTTATAGAAGTATAAATGCTTTATATTTTTTAAATTTTTTGTTTTCTAATAATGAAAATTAATTATTTATACAATTGAAAAAATAATATATTTTATAATTCCAGGCAGGAAAACCTTTATTATCTTTGATTGTAATTCCCTGTTTAACAAAGTAAGTTTATCTTTTCCAAGTTGAAATTTTCGTTCTGATTAGAGAAGACTGAGAAAAAAGGTTAACTTCAGCCTTAACTTTGTCACTTGTTAATACTGCAGAATCTCTGCCCACAGTAGATCCTCTCTTGTAGTAACTGCAGTGGTGGCTAGTGAGAAAGACAAAAACTGCTGAGGAAAAATCATCCTGATCTGTATCATTTGTTGATCTCCATGTGATAAATACTCCCACTATTGCTGATACCAAACCAGTACCATTTCAGTTTCTATCTTACAAACTGTCTGATATTAAACAGTTCGCCCTCCCAGACGGTGTGAATTAGCTCCAACTCTTCACTGACAGATGCTCAGACAAGTTTGTTGAGCTAAATGAGCAAAGTTTTGGTGGCCTTTTTCCTATGGCAAAATCTGTCTTTCTGGACGTAGCTTCCCTTATGCTATCATTATTATTTTATGTCATTTTAAAGGTTTTATTTTGTTATGTGCCCCCTCCATTAGTTTTTCAGACATATAATTATATTTTCACCCACATGAGTTGGGGTCTTTAAAGAGAATGACAACTCTTTATTTTTAACTTTATTTATAGATATACTATCAAAATCAATTTTTATTAGCCTCTAATAATTTCCTCCTTTTAAAATTACTGGTTGTGAAATTGTGCTTAATTATTTTTATAATTTTAAAAATCAATCAAAATTTAAAGTGCTTCCAGCCTTTCCAGTTCTGATTTTTTTTAATTAAAATTATTAACTTGGGGTCTATTTCATACTTTCATAAGACCATAAGTTGAGTGGTCACTTTTTCCAGGTTACTTTTTTGTCATCAAGCATGTCTTTCTTTTTTTCTGCTCTGTACCAGAAAAGTGTTCTACTTGTCCTTTCATTTGTTCACCTTCCTTTTTAAGTGCTTTCTGTTGCAAACACTGTTCCTTCCTAGTCACTTGATGCCTCTTCACTTCTTCATGATTCTTTAAGAGACAGTGGCTCATTATGCATGCTCATCATCACTTCCCAGTGCTCATGCATTCAAGTACTGTGAGTCTGCTTCTTATAAAGGGTTTCAACTTTTCCCATACCGGCTTGGGAAAGAAAAGAACAATGGCATTTTTTGTTGCATTCTTCAATATTTCTTAATTGTTTACATTTCTTTCTTTCATTTTTTCTTGTTAAAGCCTGATAAAAGGAAGGAATTTAATAACTCGTGTGTTACAGCATCATTAATTTTATTCCCCTAGTTATTAGAGGATAAGGATCTATTTTTCACTTACATTTTGTAAAAAAAAAAAATCCCAACATTTAATTTTAATTAAATTATTTAGTTATAATTATCTCATTTGTCTTTTTATTTTTGTATTTGGTTGTCATCTTTTTACTGTGGAAATTAACAGATAAATTTTACTTTTGTTTTCTTCTTCATTTCAAAACGTGATCTTCTTGGCAATCACTTGAACTATAATACAATTCTTATGTTTTAAAAGTGATTATTTTAAAAAAGAATAACCAAGGACTAATTAGCCCATAATACTCATGCTCAAAGCTACATGCAGACTATTATTTTATTACCTATTCAAAGGGACAGAGAATAAAGGGTGGAGGAGGGTTGAGCTTGCTTAGAATTTCAGGTTCTTCACCTGTTGTCTTGAGAATAATTGCCTTGAACTTTTTTTTTTGTCTCTGCAAGAATATATGAACACTTTGAATTTATTTTTAGAAAGATTGCTAATCCTTATTAAAATCAAATTTTACTCAACTGTACAAAATAATCTCTACATCTAATGGACAAAATTGGTATTTCCCTTAGAGAAGTCTTCCAATGTCCCCACGGCAGGGAGATGATCTCTTGTTTCTCACATCTTGCAAGCAGAACCACTGACTGCCCTTTGTTTGGGCTATTGTTTCCAGGACATTTGTATAAAGAACAAACAGCCTTAGATAATAGTGATAGTATCTTCCTCTGGCGATACTTACTGACCATTATAAAAGATTTGGGTTCCCTGTGCTTACTATTTTTCTCCTGTAATGAAACCTTTTGTAAGTGAGGCACCACCTGCCCCTTTATGCATTTCCCTGTGAGAACTCGGGCTAAAATAACTAGCACAAAAAAATATGCTGTTAATCTTGTTACTTCTTTTGCTGTGAATAATGAAAGGTCTTTTGTCTCTGACCTAGAAATCTTGTGTCTTTCCCTAGCCTCCATGAAATGAGGACAGATTAACTGTGTAATTTCCAAGTAAGATAAAATATCAGACCCTTGCCGTTCCTCACACAAATAGTAAACCATCAATGGCTTTGGAATTAAGAAGATGGTTGTATCAAAAGTTCTAAACTTCCTAACATCATCTGATTACTTACTGATGATTCTGTTTCTATTCCATGAATAATTTAGGTTTTATTTTAACCACAAAGATGGAAGAAAAGGCAGAAATATTAAAAACTTATTGCAGTATGCATTTTTGCTATACAACAGCAATGTGATCAGGAAAATGCTGATTGAGAACCACAAAAATAAATAATTTAAGGGGAAGCTGAAGTCTCAGCTGTGTAACTCTAGAAATTTTTTTAAGCCCTACACAGGGATCCATTATAATTCATTAAGCAGAAATGGGGTGACTGACTCCTTTTATCTAAGATGCAGAGCTAGTTTATGGGGCTACAAAATATTATCACACTTCCATGGTGGAAAGGATAATGTGATCTGAACTGAGACAATACGTACCTTTTGTGTGAATTTAGAAGGAGCTACCTGTCTGGACATACACAGCCCACTTGTTGGGAGAGCAGAGCCCTACACCAGGACTCGGGTATGGTAGTTTTGCCAGTGGAATGTGATGATTTCATAATTTATGCAATCTACTAGCAGAATATTTTAGGGAACATTGCACAGGAAACAAAACAAAACATACAAACCAAAAAACTATAATTTCAAGCAGCAATCACCCATGTTTAAAAAATTTTATGTGTGCCTGTGACTTATTAATAAAAATTGTTACCATTTACTTAATGTATACTGTGTGCTAGTCACTGTACTGAATACTTTAAATGAACTATCTACTTTTATCTTCAAAACAACTGTACAATACAACTGCTTATGAACCTCATTCTGCAAATGAAGAAAAGGAGCTTTAGAATGACCACTTAGAGGATAAGAAGCAAAGGCAGGATTCAAGTTCATGTCTGTCTGAGTCTAAAACCATGACACCATCGCCTTAACATCCTCATTTTCCAACCTGAAAGAAAAGTATGATAACCAGGTGGCACCTATGTTTTGACCTTTATTTATCTCCTTTATCCTATTTTCTTGCTTCTTTTTAATTAATTAATATTCCTAAATAGTTATTCTTCTTGTTGTCAATATGATGATTTTAGAAACCAAATGCCAGAGTTTTAACTTCAGTGTAAAATCCCTTTGTGTGATGCTATTTGTTCTGGTGTGCCTTCATTCTGCTAGAAAGAATAACTTGACTGTTTCTGATATTTAATGAAACTTACTATTTCTCATACTTACATTTGATGTGATATAACCACCTAGTCTTAAAAAATAAAATAAATACTTCTTTCCATAAATTCTAATAATCTTAATTTTATGATATATTTTGCCAATCTTTTTCTATGTGAAGTGTTGCTGACTTTTTATAATCAAACCAAATTCTCTCAATTAATTCTTTTGACTTTCTATTCTCACATCTGCAGCAACATATCTTTCTGAATTCTCTGCTTCCCAGAAATCAGCAAAAGCTCATTAATTTTTAGTCTCTTGAATAAAGAATTAATAATAACTTGGAAATTAAATAGGCTCAAATGATCTATATTTTAAAGTTAGGGCATGTGTCATGGGTGCAACTTGGTTTTTCTAAATCCACTGAGTTTTTCTGTATCTTCTCTATTTACCTCCACTTGCTTCTATGAAAGAGAATGAGGGCTTTTTCAGAGGCAGTCTGTCCTAAGCTGCCCTCCTGCATCTAAGAAGAATATAGCCTTCGAAGCACGAACCAAGCCTAGACAGACGCAAGGGGTGAAACGCTACCTTGAGAGTTCCAATGCACATGTTCCTTTATGTCTGTCAGTGCTCAGTCTGGCTCTTTCCTTTGTAGGAAGAATAGGCTTTTATTTGCCATTGACTTTTGCCAGCTCCAAAACAGAAACAATGTGTATGTGTTATTAAAATAGTATGTTTAACAAAGTTACTTTCACTTAAAAATGCATTTAAAAATCTTTAGAATTATTAGCTGCTAACTAAAATTTTTGCATCTTTAGTGACTGATTTATGTCCCCAAATAATACATTTTTCATCTTGATTAATTTTTAAATTGTTGTTAATAATGGACTATGGGAAAATTTAGAAATTGAAATTTTTATGGGAAAATTTAAAATCAAACAAAAGTCAAGCATCTATATTTATTGCTGTCATAGTGTTAAATTTAATGGTAAAAGAAGCCATGATTTTTATTATTTGCATTTACATTCTTGTTATAGTTGAATACTGAAGTTTGACTTCTAATGATTGATTTCAGTGCTGTTTGATCAATATCTAAGTATCGTCACATTCAGTGCACCATGGTATGATATATGAAAATAAGGTACTTCATGGATACTTCTAAATATGAAATTATGATATAGCCATACAATTATTATGCCATTACACTCAAGATATTTACTATTGAATCAAATTTCTTTGGCTAAATATCTTAATAAAATTACCCTGTTTTGTGAGATATATAAAATATACCTCAAAAGAGTTTCATTTGTAAGAAATGCCAAATTTGATTCACATTTATTAATTTTATGAGACATACTATTTTCTAATGATAATGGAAACCAAAAATACGCACTATTGCCATGGAGTTAAAGAATCTTCTAGTTTCAACAACCGACTTAGTGAGCTGATTCTGCCAATAATTGAGTTTCTGTGCTTTTCTTTTAATTTCTCTACCTGATGATACCTGAGAGCAGTAGACTTTATTTCAGAATCCCATTAGGTCCCATTATGAGATCCTATTTCCTGGGGTTTTAAAATCTAATTGTCAGTCAATGGGTTACAGTAAGCCTAGCTCTCATTTGATTCTCATGGCTCTCCACAGTGGGAAAAAAACAAAAGAAGTATGTTCCATCATCCTGTCAAGGAGGTTTCTTAACAAATTACCTTTTGCCTCAAAAGAAAACACAGAGAGACTTTTTTGTTGCTTTAACAATTCTCATAGTTCATATCTTCTTTTCTAGCTTTTAAAGGGAACAAAACTGAAAACCCACAAAACACAGATGTCCTGACAACTGATGTCCTCAGATTTATGAAGAAATGTAAGTGTTTTATAATATATAAGAGTAAGCTGTGCTTCTTACGGATATTTTAGATATGTTCACAAATCTCTGCCTTGTTTAAGAACAAAACTATTGAAAGTCTGTATTTCATGTGATCTGTAAGAACTTTGACTTAAAGTTTGAATATTGATTAGTTCCTTTTCCTTTAGCTATTTCATGAGGAAAGGTATCTTCTAAATCTTTTTTGCCATTAACACTTCATAATGATTTTCTGATTTTAGCTTGTTGCTGGATTTTTATATTTTTAAACCTCGCGCATTATCAACATGAATTAATGTCATATAATCATAAGTCTCACCCTTGCTATAATGCCATAGTAAACAACTCAAAGCTAGAGAGGGAGTAATTACATAATAAATTAGATGGATTTTTTGTAAACTCTAGGTATATGTACTTAAACTAGAATTACTTTACATCAAAATCATTTTGACAAAAATTAAGATTTATCTGTGGGCTGGTTTAAGTCATAGATGTCTTACTACTTTTTCATTCCATGTAGGAACACTCTTCTGATTGTTTTAAGTAAAAGCCCATCAAAGATTGCAGAAAGAACAACCGGCTGCTTAAACATTATGACAGCATGATTGCTTATACTTCACATTTCCCTTTGGACTAAGGAAAAAGAAATAAAGGCACATCTGTCTTCTTTCAAAGTTGTAAAGATCTTGGTCATTTGCCTTTACCTTGAATTGAGAGAACTAGTTTATAAGTGGCCTCAAATTGATCTGTCAAAACACCCTGAAGTGGCCTCATTCCTGGCCAAGGACTTAGCGTGGCATGGCTATTCTGCCTGTCATGTGTGCAGCAAGAAGCCTTGCTGTGATTTTTCCAGGTTTCACTAGCGCATTAGGTTATAAAACTATGAGCTCAGCACTCAGTTCCTCTCAGACAATCTGATATAGACTATCCTGATATACAGTTACATTGTTTCTCTGTAGCAACAGTAGCAAGAGCAGCACATAAAAGCAAGATATGATGTGCATTCTGGGCAAGAGCTAGCCATAACAGAGGACCTTCTGCCCCTCCCTTGCTGCATTTCTCATTTATCCATACAGACTTCTAAAACCACAAAACAGCTCAGAGCAGTTCAATTTTTCCTGATGAAGGTAGAAATAAATGCAAAAGAAAAGTAATATCATCAGCACTTTTGGAGAGGGAAAATCTGTAATGAAAAAAATTGCCAGAGAAACTCACAAAATAAATCTACAACTTCTAATAATTCTTAGAAACTAAGGATGAGGTTTAGTCATTGAGAAGTGTTAACCATATCAATAGTAACATTTTGAATGATCACTTGTGCCAAGCACTCTGTTTTGCATCATATATATATATATATATACATACACATGTATCATATAAATCTATATATATTTGCATCATAAAAAATATATATATTTCTGTTAACTATGATAGGACATATCCTTCTCCATTTTCCTAGAAAAATGACATTATCAGAGATTTTCAAGGTCATCTAATTAGTAAATAGCAAAAGTGGCTTTTAAACTCAGTTCCTTATGACTCTAAAGTCTATGCTTGCTGTACTTTGTAGCCCATTAATACGCATAAGTGATATAAATTCTAGAAAAAGAAAATCAGAAGTTTAGGTTTTATTGTGTGCTTTTCTTTCAATTTGAATAGAGCTCTGCTTACAGCACTTTCAGTTGACCTATTTGACTCCGAAGGCACTGATAAATGCTGAACCACACACACTTTATTCTGTGCACTTTCCTGAGCTCAGTCTACTTTGGGCTGATGCCTTTGAAATATGAATAAAGTATAAATAGAATCAAAATATTCCATGAATTACTGTTTTACAAAGATTTAGAACATCACCATATCACATTATGCAAAAATACAGGCATGGATATCAGACCAGACACCATCCTTTAAATGACAGAAGGCAAATAAGTACTTAATCATCACTTTTCTTTAGTTACTCAGCCCAATTTAAGAATTCATGCAAAGATGGTAGATTTACATTAACATTTGTTGTTTTATGTCTAAAAATCTAATTCTATTTTCATGGTAGATACTACACACATAACTTAATCTAAGGAAAAATTTTGTCATTCAGCAGTTATTTATTAATAGGTTGACCAGATAAATCATTGTCCACATTGAAACAATTTAAAAATAAATGGAGTTATTAATAGTATTCTGGAACAAAATATATAAAAGAGAATGTCTCAGAAAAATTATGGTATATGGTCACTCTGTTTATGAAATGAATGCTTCATGTTTAAGATTGTGTTAGACACTATGGAAAGACATAATGAAATTAGAAAGTGACCTCAAAGTTTGACAATATTGTTAGAGAAATAAAATTTACCCATGGAAACTCTAGAAGATAATAAAAAGAGTATATAATTAAATGTTAAACATAAGGTACTCTCTAAATGTGCTATAATATTTTCAATAAAAGAAAGTTCCCTGCAGGAAGGATTTGTTCAGAAAAATGAACTTTGCTAAGTGTAGAAATCTGGATTAATATACAAAGAAAAGCTAAATTTTAAGTACATTTATTGGTGATTTTCAACGAATTCTCTACCCCACTACCCAACTGATAATTTCTCTAGTAAATAAAGTTATAATAAACAGATGTAAAAGTAAAGATTATAGAAGAAACCTGGATTACTGTCTATAATTGAAAATACCTTGTACTTAAATTAGAAAACAGATTGATATTTTGCAACAATTATTTCATGACTCTAAATACATATATCAATTTTTTTTTTTTGTATTTGTTCAATTTTCCCTAGAGGAATTGTATGAAAACAAAACAAAACCAAAAAGTGTTGCTACAACATACTGTTATTATACAAATTACCCCCGAACTCATTTCTTGCAACAAGAATATCTTCTCGTGGACCTGAGTCGATAGGATGACTGACAGCTGACTTGCACAGCGCTTCTCTGAGCAGCTCTGCTGCGGGCCGGGTGTTAGCTAGACCTGGGTGTAGGCTGTGGTTCCGATCGATTCTTCCATTTTCACTTGTTCTGCAACCTAAGCAAAAGGTGCCACACCTCACTCAAGCATATTATTTTTAAAGTGAATCACTGGAACACAAGTATAAACGAAACCACATATGAATATTTAAGGCTTCTATTTGTGTTATGTTGACTCGAACATACTCAACCTCAGCATCACTGGGGTGGGGTAATATGTTCTGCCTACAGAGGAGTGTGGATGTTTTTTCTGAACAATAATTTAAACTGTCATGGGAATTATCCACTGGAAAACTCTCTATCCAGATTGACTTATATATTACCATTCCATATTTCCTTTTCTGATTCTGTTACTGATTGTCCAGAATGAATTATTTTATCTAACTCATGATAATGTAAAGGCAAGAAGGGTATCAATTTGAGGCTACATTTTTACGTAGCTTTTACATTTGGAGTAAAAATGTTTTTAAATGCATACTATTTCCACCATATTCACACCCAAGTCAAGATCTGCAGAAACAAATTTCTGTTCCAGTAAACAATTATTTATTCATTCAAAAATAGTTTTTGAGCATCTACTTAGTACTAGCCACTGTTACAAATGCAGGCTATAAAAATAGACACATAAGCATTCCTACTGAGCAGCCTATAGTCTATATTAGGGGGTGATGTATGAACAAGTACATTCTTGTAATTCAAGTTTAACTTGACATTAGTGATGTTGATCATGTCATGTGTAACTGCAGATCTATGGAGAAATTACCAAGGGACCTGACACTTTCTAGAACTAACGTGAAGCTGTTAGGTGATAGTAACTTTAGATACAGTTTCATATAAAGCAGTCTCTGGGACAATAACTAAAGACTCTTCTTTTCTGCCTATTTTCAGGTATTAGTGAACCTTAAAAGAACTGGTTAATTGTTCAGTAGTAAAATTCAATATGGAAAGTCACTTTCCAAATTTTTTTTATTGTTCTGTTTAAATAATTTTCTCAGAATCCAATGGTTATTTGGGATAGAAAGTGTAGATGTCATACAGTTACTTTTACAAAAAAAAAGCCTGAATTGTCAAAATTAAGTATGCTTAAAAATCACCAAGGCTAGCTCATTAAAGGAAAGCTCCAGGCCCACATTCCAAGTATTCTGATGGAGTCTTACAGGCGATGCCCAGGAAATTACATTGTTAACCATGAATCTCTCTGTGCCTAGTCTTCACGTAATTCTGAGGGAAAATAACTTGTTTATAATGTGACTACATCACTTTATTCCAAATCATCTGTGTTAACACTGGCAATGTACTTTGCAAAATTCTGGCTTATTATTATCCAGCTTAATGATTTAGAATCATATATGCAGTTTTGTTAATAGATATACAATTTCATGGGGTCTAGGAGGGCCCATTAAAGGTTAAGTGAAAGGAAAAAAAAATATGGCTAAATGACTTTGCCCAGAGCAAGCAATTTCCTTAACTGAATCACATATTTGGAGCTTCTCATATTTAAATATATTTGAGTAATTAAAAGAAATAAAAATAAATCAAATTAAAATACATGAGTACAGGATTAAAAAACTGACTAAATATCTCTTAACTGTAAAATATTTAAAAGAGCAAAAGCAGTATAAATTGTAATATGAGATAAAAGAGTTAAGAATAAGAGACTATAAAACAACTGAAAATAAAACTAAACACTCTAAGACTGAAATTGGTTAGATCTTTGGGAACATAATTAGGTGAAAGTTACATGTGACTCTAAGACCTGAGAAAGAAAAGAGGAAAGGAAGAACATGTACCCAAGACAAGATGCGGTGAACTAAGTACTTTCAGGAGGTGAAACCGATAAAGCAAATAAAAAAAATAGAAAAAAAAAACAACTACTAAGAGAGTAAAAGGACATAATGCTAAAAAGAATTTAAGATAATAAAGAAGAATATGAAAAAGTTGAGTGAAGAGAGAAAAAAAGCTAAAGAAGGAAAAAGTAATAGCTAACGAAAGTACTGATAGTAAATACAAGAGCGAACATCTGCACGAAGCAGCAACAAGGCTTCCTGTATCAGTTTCAGAAGCTTGAAAATTTATAATCGGTTTGGAGCTAATGGTTGGAAGCCCTAGAAACATGCCTTCAGGGTCGGGGGCCAAGAAGCAAACCTGTTGGCTTTCCGTTGGCTTCTTCATGCTGCAGGGAATCAGCCTACAAAATTGTCTATGAGGAAAGCACAGAGCCAAACACTGGCCAGCCCCAAACTGTCAACTCCCTGTAAAAGGACAACGCGTGCCCTTCATAAGTAAGCAGTGGGCTTTTTTGAGGAAGTTGTTTTGCTTTGTGTGCACAATGCCTCTGTTTAGCAAGAATGGGAGAATATCGCTTTCTTCTGCTAAATAGAGAACTTAAGTATGCCCTACTTACTATGTAGGGTTTATTTCCATCTGAAAAAAAGTGTTTTTGGATTATCAGGAAATTTTCATAAAGTTTTGGGTGAACACACTAAATATTAATTGTTAATACATTATTAATCAAAGCCCTACGTATCACAGTTGACCGCTGACAATAATCTGAGTGTAGGTATTGACTTGTACTTTTATCACCCAGTTATTTAGTTACTTAAAATTGCTATTACTTAATAATATTAGTTGTTTTTATTTTTTCCCTTTCTTCATTTGTTTATTTACTAGATGAATATTCACTGCATCCTA
Source organism: Tonatia bakeri (assembly GCA_004024845.1). Classification (NCBI taxonomy): domain Eukaryota; kingdom Metazoa; phylum Chordata; class Mammalia; order Chiroptera; family Phyllostomidae; genus Tonatia; species Tonatia bakeri. The sequence goes on along the minus strand of PVIA01006324.1, from coordinate 47,978 downwards.
GCCATGTGTCAGAAAATATACTAGATGCTAGAATACAATGGCAAACAGGATACACCAGGCTTTCTAATCAAGCTTTATACTGAAAGAATATTTGGAGAATAATAAAAATAAATAAGCAGAATGTCATGTAGGGATATATGCTAGGGAAATAATGGGTTGAAATGCTGGGGAGCAGCTACTGGGAGACCCAGGGTGGACTTCATTGAGGATATGATTTTGAAGATAAGCTGTGAGTCACACATAAATTCCATTCATAGATTTTTTTTTAAAAGTGCAAGAAAAGTCCTAAAAAATAGAATGAACTTGGCACTTTCCAGGAACCAAACAACAGCCAATTTGGCAAAACCACAATAGAAAAACAAAGAGTAGCGTGTGATGCAATTGGCAAGGTACAGGGAGGCCAGGGAAGGACTTCTTAAATATTTTGAGAAGGTCATGTTTTATTCCAGGTACAATAAAAAGATATAGAGGATTTCAAACAGGGGACTGACATGACCTGATTTACATTAAAAAAAAACAAACAAACAATCAAACAAACCCCCTTGCTGTTGTGTGGGAATGGATTAAATAGGGCAAGGGTCAAGCTCAGTTCAGTTCAAAGACTGCAGTTGAGGAAAAGAGATAATCTGGGATATACATAGTTGGAGAGAAGCAGAAACATCAAACTATGTCCCAGAGGCCAAAGTCAACAGACCTTTCTGATATTAATAAAGGGGGGAACTTAAAGTGTTCTAAAGCAATCATGCAGATGATAGTTATTTTTATTGAGACCAGGGAGAATTTGGGGAAGGAGACTCGGAGAGCATGATGGAATATACAAGAAATCTCCCTTGGACAAACTTCTAACACATCCAATGTGTCTAACATGGATGCAGTTACATCCGTGTAGTAATTTAGGGTTCTGAAAATGGGGAAATTAGAGCTTTAATTCAAGATTTGGAAATTGTTGATTTGCTGATTCTTTAAAAGCTGCAGTTATTGTTCAACTCCTTTTCTGTTATTGTTTTCTAAATCATTTATAGCAGAGTCTATTTTTTACAGTGACTTTTACAGAGTTGGGCCAGACCTATATGTCCACCCTACAATGATCCAGCTTCCTTAGTCATCATTAAGTTTGCTCATTCCTCTGACTCTCAAATACCAATCTCACTGCTCTGCATGACTTATGTTCCCATTTTTTTAATTATTTTATGAAGAGTCTCCCACCTTGCCTACTCTTCCCCAGTTTTTTTCTCACCCCTTGTCCGTGAAGGCTTCCAGTTCCCTGAAAATTTCAATCTTGGGTGCTGTGGCCTCTTAAGAGTCTCATGAGATTGAGATATTTAAATGCCTTCAATTGCTACAGATTAGTATTTTCAATATCATTGTTACTGTCAAAATAGATCTTGCTGTCCATGTTTTCAAAATAGGGAAGATAAAACAATATCATCAAGAGCTTTGTCTAGAGTAATCATGCATTTATATTTACCTTGATATGAGATTATTTTGATTAACTCATTTTAGCAAAAGGGAATTTAATGAAAGAATGTTTAGGACTCTAAAAATATTGACAGCAAATTGGGAGACAAGTGTTGGGGATGAATGGAAATCAAGGGGGCCTAGGTCGGAAGACTCAGAGGCCGAAGCTCAATGAGTATCCTGACTGAAGGAAATTGGGCCTCTCCCAAGACTGCTGCTGCTGCACTGTAATATAATGGACACTTCAGCACATAGTTGTTTGTCCTATTTTGTCTAGGTCATTTTCCAGAATTCTGGAAGAGAGAACTCCTTGACTAACTTCCTCTTGGGTGGTAGGCAGGTAGATCTGACTACTTTGGTCACTTGCAATAATATAATAAATGAGAATTTAACTGCCACTAAGAAAGGGTGGCATTATTAAAGAGGGGAAATGTACAATGTATTCCATTACATTAATTCATTAAGTACTACTTCAGCATTTTAGAGATAAGTGTCTTCTCCTTTTTATATTACCAGTCTTTCAGGAATTTATGAGAGGGACCTGCACAAAAAAGGTAATTGTCTTCTGGAGGGCAGGCCCCTTGTAGTTAAGGCTTTCCCCAAGAGGTAATGTTCTAGGAACCTATGTGTACCAGTGTACCAACTGGTGCTGTTGTGAGAGGCTGAGTTTGACTTCAGTGAATTTTTTCTGAAGACTCAACACATTTGCCCATTTCATGATAGGTGAATTATGAGCATATCTACCTACACAATGCTGAGTGTTCAGCAGTTTTTGACCAAAAATGGCATGATCCCTATGTCCCACCTTCCCTATTCACCTGATCTAGCTTCAGACAACTTTTTTTTGTTCCCTCGTATGAAAAAAGTCCTCAGAGGGAAACATTTTGCCAATGTGGAAGAGGTGAAACAAAAAATGGCAAAAGCACTAAAATGCATCGAGAGCAATGAGTTCAAAAACTATTTTGAGCAGTGGAAAAAAAAAATCTCCATTACTGTATTTTATCAAATGGAGAATACTTTGAAAGTAACTGAAGTTTAAACATGTAAGAATAAATACACAAGCTTTTATAAATAAATTCCGGGAGGTTTTGGGTCTCCCCTCATATAATTATTTCCTGGATCTAGAAGTTTTAGAGATACAGGTTTCAATCTTAGTTTATGTGCTTATTACTAATAAATATTATTGCATCATTGTAAGATTTTAATAATATCACACCATTAAAATACTAATCCAATGTTTGGAAAATATTCAATAAATATAGATAATAATTATTATGTTATTAACATAAATGTGACACACACTGTTTATCTTATCAATAGAAGGAAAGTGAAAACTGCATAATTTATTTTAGGTTATATAATACCTTAGTCCCAAAATTTAAAAGAAAAAAAAAGAACTCATGACAATTAAGAATCTACTATCCTTTTAATACACATTTGTTCAAATATGTAGAATTCACTTTTTAATAAATACATTTGTTTTTAAATAGCCAAATATCAGAAATAGTACTTGATAAATTGGCTTGAAGTGCAATAGTTTACTCTAGTATAATAACTTTTTCTTACAGTTATTCAATTTTTATTTTAATACATGTCAATATTATAAAATGCTTTTCTCATAATCTTTCAAGCTAGACAGCAGTCAGAACATGCACCTACCGTTATTAATCAACAAAACTTTTGTCAACCTCAGCCCTCAAATATTCAATTGTATTCTCCCCAGAAAGCCACAGAGCCCTTTTTGATATTAAAATATCTTTAATCTCATCATGGTCTATTGCACAGTCCATTTCTTTTAAGCTATTAATCTCATTATGTAACCTCCCTGGCCAAGTCACTCACTTTAAAAGGACTTCCCTTTTGCCATCATTGTAAAAACCAAAGGAAAAGATGATAGCTCTTTCCAAACCTCAAAAGGGAAGGAAGTGATCTATTCTTTATTACACTTTATTATGCCCTTTTAAAAATCTTATCATGTATTAGCAGTAATATTCATGACACTGGAGTACACTTACAATAGTCAGCTCTCATGGTTATCAAAAAGCTTCACTTTAGCATTTAATCAACTCTAAAAGCCATTCATTGCTGTGGATATTCCCAGTGCAAGGAACATTACCCATAAGCATTTTTTTTTTTTGCATATTGAAGCAAAATGACACAGAGGATGGAACACAGCTCTAGTAAGGATTTATCTGATTTTTAAAGGGCATTCTAATTTCCATAATATCTTCTCCAGGGAGCCTGCTGAGTGGCCATTTAATCTACCAAATTTAGCAAAAACTGAAAAGCATTGTCTTGCTCTCTGCAGTTAGGGCTTCTTTCTGGAAATGAGCATGTATCTTGGTGTAGCCTGAAGCAGAGCAGCGTGTGAAAGGCTGAGTTATATAGTTGTACTGGAAGCTTCTTCATTGTATGATGGGCATTGGGATGTAAAAACGTCCATCAAATCCCTACCATCTCTTTCTAATGGAATAGCTTCATAAAAGCCTGTTCGTGGACTCTATTTTACCAGATTTGAATTTCTGAAAGAGAATAAAGACCCAAAACTTCTGCTTTTACCCCACTAATCCCAGATAACATTATCTCTGAAGAGCAGTTAAGCTATTCCTATCATCTCATTACTATTACTATATTTTTAACTTAACATTAGGAGAGCCTCAATCAATGTTTCTGATAAAATAAAACCTGTTTGTCAGCTTAGAGTTCTGGCTGGTGAGACTCAGTGGATTGAGTGTCAGTCTGTAAACCAAAGGGTCACCAGTTTGATTCCCGGTCAGTGCCCTCGTCGGGGTTGTGGCCCAGGTCCCTGGTTCAGCGAACTTAAGAAGCAATTACACATTGATGTTTCTCTCCCTCTCTGTTTCCCTTCCTTCCCCTTGCTCTAAAAATAAATAAATAAAACCCCCCCACAAAAACCTGTTTACCAGCTTAGAGCTTATACCACTGAAAGAAAGGATTCTCTGCTCCCTAAGCAACTCAACCAAAAATCCAGTTTTTTGTTTGTTTGTTTTTATCAAACATGTCTATGTGACATGTAGAATGACTTTGACACTTGAGGTAATCTATCTCCATCTCTTTTTATTTTCTATGTTTCCACCTACATTTGTGACCACTCATTACCTACTTATTCTTTACTTCTGTCCTTCTGAAATCTGTTTTGTAGAATTCACCAAGCCCACAACCTCAAAATAACAAAACCAAGAAAAAAAAACCTCTTTTTTCCTTACATACTTCAAATATTGCTTCTATGCCTGAACTCCAATCTGCATCCTTACATTATTTTTAATTAGTTCTAATCAAGGAATTCCTACAAGAATAACCCATTAGCACTTCGCACACACATTAAACACTTATACACACAGCCAGTTTTTCGGTGTTTGTTTCTGGTTCTATCATGACTGATTCCATTTACTACATTGCAGTAATATCTTTATTTTGACATTATAGGTGTTGTATAAAGATGCTATATAAAGACTCCCAAGGAGCTAAATCAATCAGTATAAAATAGACTTCTGTGATGTGCTTTGTGTTTCTTATTTATTTTGTTTCATAATGATCTATGTCAGTATTTTCTAAGAAGAAATGATTCTGATGAATATATACATAGCTGCCAAACAGCTAAATTTCATCATACTGTGCTTGGCAATAGGCTGAGTGTTTTACATACATTATCTTATTCAATACCACAACAGAGTTATAGCACAGTCACTCCGGTAACTTTTTTGTTACCTGTATTAGAACCAAAGACATTGAGCCTCAGAACACTGGCATTAGATATGGTCCACGTTCTTGGCCTACAATAGAGGATGGGCACATTAAAATGGAGTGAGGCTAAACTTCTTCAGCAGTGTGTGATGGGTATTCAGAGATAAAATTAGTATCATTTAGAACAAATAAAACATATATATTATATATATATGGTTAAATTTGGAAGAAAATTATTTTTGTAATTTCCCCTTTACATGGTAAAGGTTTATGTTATAAAAATGTTAATTTTATATAGTCTATAAAATTGTAGAAAAGTATTAGAAAATTAACTCGTCATTTGTGGTAAAATTTACATATTCAGAGATTCAATTTAAAATGAGATTACTAACTTTCTTCTTATTTTGTTCTCTCCTTGTTCATTTTGTATTACTGGCATAGAGGCTGACAAGGAAAAATCAGAAGCTCCGCTCTATAAAAAGGGTAGACATACAAACATTAACCTCATTTAAATTTCTGAGTGATTTGGTGTTGAATTTCCCAACAGTAAAGTTGTACCTAAAATTGATCAACTTCAGTGTCATCAACAGATGTTCCTAAAACCATTAGCAACTAATGTATTGTTTAAGAGACCTTAATAGCTCATTAGTCTAGTCAAAACCCCATCAACTACACCTTTGAAAACTGTACTTTCCTGTCATTAGAAAATTGAGTCCATTGTCCTTTAATTTTGAAGTGACATGTATTTCAAATCAATTAAGGCAGAAAGAGCAATTATCTAGTGAATCTGTGACAACAAAGTGTTTTGAATAGCTGATGAAAAAGATAGCTACAGTACGGCAGGCTGTGTACTGATCACTCAGGCCAAGGAACCAAAAAGATGTATGTAATCTGAATATGAATATTTTAGCTCCCAAAGGGCTATTAAGTCAGATGTGTATGTCTTCTTCCAATGGCTCCCAGTGGTTTTTAATAATAAAAGCTTATATTTAGAGGATCTATCTTGTCTGTACCTCTTTGAGGAGTTTGGAAATAATCATGGTTTTAAAGCTCTTTATTGTATCTTATTGTTAAACAATTTTATGTCTCTTTTTTTCTTATCATCTAATAGTCATGGATATAATATGTAATTTGTTCTGTAATCGAAATATAACAACTTTTATTTATAAAACTTTCCTTAGGAAAAAATGAGAGGCTTTTTTTCCTTCATGTTTCTATTTTATCTATAATGAAACATCTGAGCCAAGTTATGATGAGATAAATGTACAAATTTCAGTATGTGGTTTTTCAAAAAGCTGTAGACGTGGGATATTAATGCACTATTAATTGTCATAGTGTCACTGTAAAGTAGCTATATTTAGCAAGTTACTAATAATGGCTTTGCTATAGCTCCTGAAAAACAGTCATGCCAATGCAAATATGTGGTAAAGAAGCATATGTTGATAGGTAAGATACTCCAAGTATATAATATATTCTTGAAGTTTTTATTATAGAATAAACATTTCTTTATTTTTATTCATACTGATTTCACATAACATGTTTCGCTGGGAAAAATGTACCACAAGCTTTTGACTTAGAAATTAATTGCCTCACCTAGCACAGAGATAAGTAAAAATGTTCTAGGTTTGATTCAGTACCTCCATATTATTCAACATGTAATTTAATTGAGCTATTTTTTAGAGGAGACTAACTTAAATGGGGGTTGTCATGGAATGCCTTGTTAAATAAAAGAATCTTTTACCAGATTTTAAAAAAGTAAAGTACAGTTGAGACACAACTAAAATCCCCTGTTTAAGATAGGATTATATAAGTTTTGGCAAGTGAATATGGTTGTATAACACCGTTAAGATAAAGATATAAAAATCTGAAAAAGCAGTAACAAATGATAACAAAGAACAGCAAATGATTTTAAGAAAATACATCTATGCCAGCAAATTAGAAAATCTGGATGAAATAGATAAATTCTTAGAAACATAATCTTCCAAAACTGAATCAGGAAGAATCAGAGAATCTGGACAGATTACAACTCGTAAAATTGAAGCAGTAATCAAGAAAACTCCCAGCAAACAAAAGTCCTGGACTGAATGGCTTCCCAGTGAGTTTTACCATCATTCAAAGAAGAACTAGCACCTCTCCTTCTCAAACTATTCCAAAAAATTGAAGAGGAGTGAAGGCCCCCTCTCTCATTTTATGAGACCAGCATTATCCTAGTTTCAAAACCAGATCAAACATTACAAAAAAAGAAAATTATAGGCTTATGTACCTCATGAATAGATGCTAAAATCCTCAACAACATATTAGAAAAATAAACCCAGCATCCATTAAAAAGATAATATGAGACAGATACCAAGCCAGTGGTATCCATCGCTGCTTCAGATGCTCGTTGAAACATGAGAAAAACATACACAGGGACAACCAAGTCCTGTGCGGAAATAGGGATGAAACAGCCACTCTCTCTAGTGAAAAGCACCTTGGCCACCCTCTCTGGTGGAGAGTACCTTGAGTCACCACCTGAGTACGCTTTTATTAACAATATAGATACAGTTTGTGGATTACAGTCTGGCAGGGAAGATCAAACAAGTAGGTAATTTTCAAAGAGGCTGACAGAACTCCCACTGGGATTCTGGGCTGAGATTTTGGGTTTTATCATTTAAAAAGACAACAGGACCTCAAAGTTTAGTTTAATTTCCTGCCTGTGCCTTCATATTCTAATTCAATAGCATCCTCCAGCAAGCAGATCTCACAGGATCTTACATATTCTACTTCCTAGGCCTGAATACCCCGGGGAGCTGCTGACTCTGGTCTGGACTGCACCACCCCTTATTTCCACAGGCCTAAGTCAGGCAGAGGAGACAAAGGCAGCCGGGAGACTTGGATTTCTCACAACTAAGAACAAGGAGTCAGACTTTGACAAAGTGGAGGGGGCAGGGGTCAATGTCAAACACCCCTTCATTTCCACAGCCCCCTGAGTCTCTTCCCTGAGGCCTCCACATGATCATGCCTGTCTTAGGTGATTCCCCCTTGGTAAATCTTACCCATAATTGGCTAATTAATCAAGCATAGGAGGCCAGGCACAGAACAGGCAGTGTTCATGCCAGAGAAATAAGTTTTATCTCCTTAGTGGCTCCTGGTCTGGAGGTCTCTCACTCAGCGTAAGTCTCGGGGGGTTACAGCTTCCTGAGACCACGCAGGGCGGACCCCAACAATCATACACTGTGATCAAGTGGGATTTATTCCAGGGATGCAACATGGGTATAATATCCACAAATCGATATATGTGATATACCACATAAACAAAATAAATGATCATATCAATAGATACAGAAAAGGCATTTGATAAAATTCAATTATGATAAAAACTATTACCAAACTGGAAATAGAGGGAACATACTGGAACATAATATAGGCCCTATATGACAAATCCACTGCCAACATTATATTCAATGGGCAAAAACTACAAGTGTTTCCCTAAAGATCGGCAACAAGATAGGGATGTCTGCTTTCATCCTTTTATTCAACATAGCACTGGAAAGCCTAGCCACAGCCACTAGATAAGAATACATTGAAAAGCATCCAAATTGGAAAGGAAGAAGTAAAACTGGCATTATTTGCAAATGATATAATGCTGTACAAAGAGAACCCCCCAAAACTAGTAGAACTGATAAATGAATTTAGTAAAGTAACAGGGTATAAAATAAATATCTAGACATCAATTGCATTTTTACACATCAATAATAAACTATCAGAAATGAAAAGTAAAAGAACAATCCTATTTAAAATTGCACCAAAAATATTACCTATGAATAAATTTTGCCAAGTATATACAAGATCAGTACTAAAAATATTATAAGACACTGAAGAAAGTAATTGAAGAAGATACAAATAAATAGAAGCATATACCGTGTTCATGGGTAGAAAATATTAACATCATTAAATTATCCATGTTACCCAGAGCAATCTATAGATTCACAATTGCTATCAACATACCAATGGAGTATTTCAGAGAATTAGAACAAATGTTCGAAAAGTTTATATGGAACCACAAAAGACCCTAGATAGCAACAGCAATCTTGAGAAAGAACAAAGTTGAAGGAATCATGTTACCTGATATCATGTAGTATAGTTACACCTCAGAGCCATAGCAATCAAAGAAGCATAGTACTGACATTAAAACAGACATTGTGTTTCATTGACCTATGTCAATGGAACACAATAGAGATCCCAGAAATAATCTCATGTCTATACGGTCAATAAATATTTGACAAAGGAGGCAAAAATACATAATGAGGTAAAGATAGTCTATTCAATAAATGGTGTTGGAAAAAATTGAACAGATAAGATGCAAAAATAAATGAAACTAGACAAACTTCTTCACTATACACAAGAATAAACTAAAACTAAATTAAATACTTAAATGTTAGACTCAAAACTATTTAAATACCAGAAGAAAGCATAGGCAGTAAAATCTCAAACATTCTAGCAATAATTTTTCTGATGTATATTCTCAGGCAAGGGAAACAAAAGAAAACAGTAAACAAATCAGACTATATCAAACCAAAAAGTTTTGCAAAGCAGAGGAAACCATCAACAATATGAAAATATACCCCACTGAATGGGAGAACATATCTGCCAATGTTATATCTGATAAGGGGTTAATATCCAAAATGTGTTTAAAAAAATAAAACTGAACACCAACAAAACAATTTGATTTGAAATGGGCAAAGGACCTGAAGAGACACTTCTTCAGAGGACATGCAGATGGCCCATAGATATGTGAAAAACCACTGTGAGATACTATTGCCTCACACCTATGAGAATGGCTGTCATCAATGAATCAACAAATAGTAACTACTGGTGAGGATTTGGAGAAAAGGGAACCTTCATATACAATTGGTAGGAATATAGATCGATGCAGTTACTATGGGAAGCAGTATGAGGTGACCTCAAAAGTTTAAAAACGGAAATGCATTGTGACTCGGCAAGTCTACTTCTGGGAATATATCTGAAGAAACCTGAAACACTAATTCAGAAGAACATATGAACCACTACGTTCATTGCAGCATTAGTTACAACAGCCGAGATTTGGAAGCAGCCCAAGTGCCCATTAGCAGATGAGTGGATAAAAAACTGTGGTACATTTACACAATAGATTACTACTCAATCATAAAAAAGTAGGAAATCTTACCCTTTGGGTGGTTGAATCTGGAGAGCATTATGCTAAGCAAAATAAGTCAATCAGAGAAAGACAAGCACCATATGATTTCACTCATATGTGGACTCTAGTAAACAAAATAACAAACAAAATAGAAACAGACTCACTGATACACAAAACAAACAGACTGACCATTGTTGTAGAGAAAGGAGATTGGGGGGCTGGATGAAAAAGGTGAAGGGATTAAGCAAACAAAAAAATCCATAAATTTGTCCTTTCATTTTTTAATTTCTAAGAGTTAATGTCTTCTTGATTTTTATGAAAAGAAACAAAGATAAGCTCTTAAGTTAGCTTTGTGTTCCTGTCATAAACATACCCAGAAGGTTAAAAAAAGATGTAAATATAGAATACTTTGATTATATCAAAAAATTTTCCTCAACTGTCATTTACTGATGAGACCACTGGAAACATTCTTCACCATTGTTACTGTATATTTCATCTCTAGCATTTTCATTATATTCTTTTTTTTTATAGTTTCCCATCTGATCACATTGTTCAACACTTCCACTGTATCATTCTATATTAACTATACTCATTTTTAATTTTATGTCTGATGACTTCAATAGCTTTGTCACATCTGAACCTGATTTTAATTACTTTGTCAATTTTATTTTATTTTTCTATTTTATTTTATTTTATTTTATTATTTTATTTTATTTTATTTTATTTTATTTTATTTTATTTTATTTTATTTTATTTTATTATTTTATTTTATTTTATTTTACCAATGTATCTCACATATCTATTTCTCTCCCTCTCTCCCTCTCTTTCAAGGGAAGAGAAAGAAAGAAACATTACATGTAAGAGAGAAACATCAATTGTTTGCCTTCTTCAAGTGCTCTGACCAGGACAGAGCACAAGCTTGCAACTCAAGTATGTGCTCTGACCAGAACTGAATGGCAACCCTGTCAGTTTGCAGGATGACGGCCAGTCAACTGAACCACAGTTGTCACTGCAATTGCTTTGTCTTTTGACAATGTATTGTTTTTCTTGGTTCCTGTGTGTCTTGTAATTTTGGGATAAAATTTAGGCATTTTATAGAAAATACTAGAAAATCAGGTAAATATTATTCATGGTTGGACATTCACAGATTTTTTAAAAAGTCTTTACTGTCAAAGGTTAAGTCGGTCTAGTCAGGATTTGAGCTAGATTTGAGTTGTTGGTATAGCTGCCCTCTGTGTACCATAGGCTACAAATGTCTCTGAGTTACCTTGCATTTAGTTTGAGGAATGATCTGCCAGAGTCTCTCCATTGTTTATTCCACCTTTAGTTTCAGGCCTTCCCATTACACGTACTTTCTGAGAAGATTTCTTTCTCTTGAAGTTTTCCCCAGGATTAGACTATTATTCTTCATATAACTCTTGCTAGGGTGGTGGTGGTGAGTTGTGAGTGTAATCTCTGCTGTTCTGCTTAGTCTTAGGCAGGTACTATGCTCCTGGTCTCATAGATGAAGTCTTCTTAGTAATGCTATACTTCTTCATTTGGGACTCTTATTGATGGGGCTCGGGATATATTACTGCCACTAATCCAGGTTGAGGTCATTTTTGTTGTTTTTCTGTTTTTTTCCCCTTTGTCTGTAATAGGTTTTCATAGATAGCCCAAGGTTGAGTGTTTGTTATGCTCCCCTTAGCAACATTAGGCTTTTGTTCCATGGAAGATTTAAGGGAGAAGGATCCCAGGTGGGGATTTGTATCTTTTTCACAGTAGCTATGTTCCTCCACCTCCAGGCTTTCATAATAAATGAGACTCTTTAGACTTGTCAAAACCATGTTTCTTGAGAGCATAAAGTGAAGTCATTTGAAAAAGCCTTCAAGTGGGTGTGAATTCCTCTTGTGTATATATCATCCCAAATTTCTATATTCATACATTAACTACCACAAAGCCTTTAGCCATTTTATTAAAAAAAAAATTCAGCTGATTTTTTTTACCAGCTTGTATGGCATTTGGCATCTCTTAAAGGCAAGCAAATACTCTCATTTAGTTTCTCCTTGGAGATTCCTGTTGTTTGAATTTTGGGTTATTTGATTGTCGTGAAAAATCATGTATCTGATGGATTCAATAAAATCTATGATCTTAAAAATTAACCAGATTTGGTTTTTGTACATGCTGTATTGAAAATAATACTTTCCTATCTTTGTATACCTAAGTCAAAGCCAGCATTGTCAATTTAATAAATTTTGTAATTCTAAGCCATATCTGAGAAATTACAGTAGAATAATATGTCAAGATAACTGGATTGATTGTGTTATTTTATTTTGGGTTATTTTCTGTATGCATTTCTTTGTGAACATGTGAGTGAGTGCATATGTGTGTATAAAATATATACAATATAAAATATTCAGTGGACTTATAAAATCAAAATATAATGATATGCTTTTATAAAAGAGAGACAATGTAATGATTCCATTTCTTTTGACATAACAGAGCTCCTAGTTTACATACCAGGGCAATGATTTTCTTACAAATATAAAAGGGGGGGCATTACTAAACAAAGTCTGTCCAGAAAGTATCAAGCCATATGCTATTAAGAATGAGACATTTATTCAAAAAGATATGAGATACAAGAAACATTGTATCTAAGACAATGGTCCCCTTCAAAGGTACCTGAGTCTCCTTCAAAGTAGGCACCTGGGGATCTTCACAGTTCTCCTCATCACCATCGGCTGCCCTGTTGTATTTCCCTGAATCTCACTAAGGGTCTAAAATCTCTTCCCTTTCAAAGGTGATTTCAGTTTGGGGAAGAGTCAGAAGTCACAAGGTGCCAAATCTAGGCTGTAGTGGGGCTGAGTCACCTGGGTGTTTGATTTTTCACCAAAAATCTCTGCATGAGATGTAATGTGTGAGCAGGCACTTTGTCATGATGAAGCTGCCAATCACCAGTTGCCTATAGCTACACCCTTCTGAATCATCCGTATAGTTTCCGTGGAAGAAAGTTCAAGGCTATCACAAAATCCGATGCAGATTCTTTGTTTTACTGGCTCACCAATTTTGAATGTGATGGCTACAAAATATAAATACTTAATGCTGTTTACAGCCCCCATGGACTAATACAGTGAAATCGTCATTGTTCACACATGCTCATTCCAGTCCTTTCCCCTTGGCTGCCAGGTTCATTGATATAGCATAAACTATTCTCACTATATTGACAATGGTTGGACTTTTTATGGACATACTTCATATAAAACACAGAACATTTGTTGTCCAAGTGAACATAAGCTGGGAATTTTAAAGTAAAAACAAACAAAAGAAACCACTAAAAAATCTTTATCTTAAAATTCATAATGCAGCATTTATTGTTATTTTTGGATCTCCACTGTGTTTTTGAGCACTGTTTTTATTTCCTCTTTTCAAAAGAAGATCCACTTCAGTATGAAATTTTCATTAGAGAAATAGGCATAACATTTTCTCAGATGGACATTTGCTTTAAATATTTGACAATATTATTAGAGACTAAAAAATTAGACAAATTAGTGTATTTGGATCATAAAAATGAAATATTATATATTCCAACTGTGTTGAAAAGAATGATGACAAACATGATTTGGGGCACACATACTGAACCTGCTTTTTTGCCATGGATGTTTCTAATAAAAAATATTTAAATCTGAACCTTCTGGTTTTTATTCCTGAAATGGATATATCAGAATTAAATAGCTTGTACTCTCTTCCTCATGTTTTAGATTGCGAGATATGTAAAATGGGGCATAGCTTGGACTAGAATTTTCTCTATTAATAGAAACAAAACCTTATTCTTTAAAAATAAAATATATGCAATACAATAAAAGATAAATATTTTATATTATGAAAATTAGGGACACTAAGATGAAAAAATGAAACCTCTCCCTCTTTAGTCTTATAAAACAATTTTTTATTGAAGTTTAGCCAGAAAATATCAGATATAACACATGTACAGCTTGATGAATTTTGATAGTTAAATAATTTCATCTAGTTAGCTCTGAAACAAAATTCAAAAACAGACAGAAAAACAAAAACTCCAGATTAGTACCAATACTACAGAAGTCCCTTTCCTTTCATTCCCTACCCCTATAAGAGTAAACTCTACCCTGACTTCTAACAGAATACATTAGTTTTTTTTTTTTTTATGTTTTTGTTCTTTATACGAATGGAATCTCGGTATATGTACTCTTTTCTAACTACTTTTGCACAATATATGTTAGACTTATTCACATTTTTCTACGTAGTTAAAAATTATCCTTCTCATTGCATTAAATTTTGTGAATATAACACACTTTAGCCAATGATAGGAATTTGGGTAATTGCCAGTTTAGAGAATTATGATAGTACTGCTATAAGCATTCTAATATATATCTTTGGCAAACATATGCACAACTAGTTAGGTATAAGCCCAGGAGTAGAATTGTTGGATCATCAGATGTACACATTTTTAGCTTCAATAGTGCCTGCCATGTGGATTTACAATGTGGTTTTACCAATTAGTACTCCCACCAGCAGTTACAAGTGTTCCAGCAATACAAGCGTTCCAGTTACTAACAGTTTACGTTTCTCATCATTTTTACTTTATTCTAACATGTGTTTTACTGGTATCACATTGTCATTTTAATCTACATTGTCTTGATACACAATGAAGATTATTATTATTTTTATTTTGGTAATCTTATCTTGTAAAACGTCTTCTTAAATCTTTTGTTCATCTATATTTTTCTTATTGATTTGTTAGAGAACTTCATGTATACCAGAAACTAGTCTTCTGTCAGTTATATATAGTGAATGTCTTCTTTCATCATATGAATTTGTTTTCATGCTGTAAAGATAAATTCTGATAAACAGACATTCTTAAATTTAATGTCATCTAATTTATCCATTAAAAAAATATTTGTCCACTTTATGTCCCATTTGAGAATATTTACCTCATAATTGTTTTTCTATTTTTATCCTTAAAAGTTTTATTGATTTACCTTTTGCATTTAGATATGTCTTTGATCTTTAATTGATTTTTGGTCAGATATGAACTAAAAATAGAGATACATTTTTCCTATATAATGGACCCAGCACCACTATTGAAAAAATTATTCAGAGCAGCCAAGATGGAGGTGCTGGTAAAAAAGTTTTGCTTCCGCCCTGGCTGGCATAGTTCAGTGGATTGAGCATGGGGCTGTGAACCAAAGCATCGCAGGTTCAATTCCCAGTCAGGGCACGACTGGGTTGCAAGCCATGGCCCCCAGCAACTGCACATTGATGTTTCTCTCTCTCTCTCTTTCTCCCTCCCTTCCCTCTCTAAAAATAAATAAATAAAATCTTAAAAAAAAAGTTTTGCTTCCTTGCACAACCAAAATAAGGATAACAACCAATTTATAAACAATAAACAACGAAAACTACCAGAAAACCAAACTGCATTGAGCTCTGACAATGGAGGAATTGAAGTACATTCATCTAGACAAACAGTGCCACAATGCAGTAAAGCAGGTTGCCCCACCCTGAAGAGTACCTAAGACTCTACCCCCTTACAACATAGCAGGTACACCAAGACAAAGAAATATGGCCCAAATGAAAGAACAGATCAAAACTCCAGAAAATGAGCTAAGCGATGAGGAAATAGACAACCTATCTGATGCAGGGTTCAAAATACTGTTAATCAGGATGCTTACAGAATTTACTGAGCTTGATCACAAAATGAAGGAAGAAATGAAGGCTATACAAAGTGAAATAAAGGAAAATATACATAGAACCAACAGTGGAAAAAAAGAAGAAAAAACATCCAACTGGAACAAAACAAAGAAATAAGAATTCAAAAAAAAAAAAAAAAAGGAGAGGCTTAGGTACCTCTGGGACAACTTTAAGTGCTCTAACATCCAAATCATAGGGGTCCCAGAAGGTGAAGAGAAAGAGCAAGAAATAGAAAATTTAATTTGAACAAATAATAAAGGAAAAGTTCCCCAATCTGGTGAAGGAAATAGACTTCCAAGAAATCCAGGAAGCCCAGAGAGTCCCAAAGAAATTGGATCCAAGAAGGAGCACACCAAAGTTCATCATAATTATCTTACCCAAGACTAAAGATAAGGAGAGAATCTTAAAGTAGCAAGAGGAAAGGAGAGAGTTATTTACAAAGGAGTGTCCGTAAGACTATCAGCTGATTTCTCAAAAGAAACCTTGCTGGAAAGAAATATTTGAAGTAATGAAAGGCAAGGACCTACATCCAAGATTACTCTATCCAGCAAAGCTATCATTTACAATGGAAAGGGAGATAAAGTGCTTCCCAGATAAGGTAAAGTCAAAGGAGTTCATCATTACCAATCCCATGTTATATGAAATGTTAAAGGGAGTTATCTAAGAAATACAAAAAGATCAAAAACTATGAACAGCAAAATGACAAGAAACTTGGAACTACCAACATCTGAACCTAAAAAACAAAAGCAAAAACTAAGCATACAACTAGAACAGGTACAGAATCAAAAAAATGTAGATCATAAGGAGGGTTATCAGTGGGAAGGGGAAGGGGGATAGAGGGGGGAAAGGTAAAGGAATAAGAAGCATAATTGGTAGGCTCAAAATAGGGGGAGGTTAAGAATAATATAAGAAATAGAGAAGCCAAAGAACTTATATGCACAGCCCATGGACAGGAACTAAGGGTGGGGGAAATGCTGGAGGTTGGGGATGAGCAAGGTGGAGGGAGGATAAAGGGAGAACAAATTGGGACAACTGTAATAGTGTAATCAATAAAATATACTTAAAAATAAAATAAAAATTATATTTGTCAAGAAAAAAATTATTCATATCTTAAAGCACCAGTGTCATTAATTAGTTGAACATTTATGTGTGTGTCTATTTTTAACTCTTTATTCTATTCAATGGTAAATGTATCTGTTGTTGTATTAGTGGCACATCGCCCATATTACTATAACTTAGCTATTAATAAGTGGAGTAAGTTTTTTAGTTATATCTGACTTCCTTAAGGTTGGCTTGGCTAGTCTTAGCACTTTCCATATGAATTTTAGAATGTGCTTTTTCACTTATATACATACATATACACACACCCCTGTTGGCATTTTAATTGGAAATACATTAAGTATATCTACTAAATTGGGATTAATTTATATCATATAATTTTGAATTTCCAGTCTGTGGACATGTATAAATATTCCTTATTTATCTGTATTTTATCTCATACTCTTTTGGAAATTTTTTAGTCTAGAGTTATGGTATATGTTTTGTTAGATTTATTTCAGCATGTGATATGTTTTACTGCTTCTGTAATTAACATTTTTTAAATTTAAATGCTACTTGTATTGTTAATATATAAAAATACAATTCATGTTTTGGCTCTGTATGCTGTCTTTTTGCTAACGTCATTTGTTAATTCTAAAATTTGTAGATTCTTCAGAATCTTCAATGAATACAATCATGTTATCATTAGATAATACTATTTTTATTTATTTTAACTATTACTCTGTTTCTATTTCCTTTCACTATATATTATCATGCTAGCTAGTTATAAAATAAAATATTAAATAGAAGTAAGGACAGCTGCATCCTTGTCTTACTGGCAGAAATTCCAGGCAGAAAGTGAAAAATAATTGAGTGTGGTGACTGCATTTATATTTCTTTTAATCTCTCTTTCTTTGTCTATGTTTACTCAATGAAGATAAATTTAAATGTTCAGTGAATCCACTAGTTCAAAGCTGAAAAGAGAGAAAGAACCTCAGATCTGGAGAAATGGACAAAAGAATTATAATGGTTTATTCCACTAGTTCTTATCCTGCCTATCTAGAGAATAGGAATGTTTGAAGAAAATAAGAACGTAGAAAAAATATTCAAAGATGAGAGGAATTCTGAGTAATCATTGACACTCTCTTTGAGCTGTGGTATTAGGGAGGGTAAAAGAAATTAAAAAGAATACTTGATTCTGTGACATCCCCATTAAAAACACCTATAATTGTTAAAAATTACAATGGAGGCCCTCAACTACATAGCACAGTGGGTTGAGCATTGTCACACAAAGGAAAAGGTCGTCAGTTCAATTCCTGGTCAGGGCACATACCTGGGGTGCAAGCCTGGTCCCCAGATAGGGTTCATGCGAGAGCCAACTGATCTATGTTTCTCTTACACATCAATGTTCCTCTCCCTTTCTTCTTCCATCATTGTCTCTGTAAAATATTTTTTAAAATTGCAATGGAGAAGTTTAATATATTGTAAAAAAGATGCTATACTTTAAATAGTCTGTGCCTACTACAAGGTGAGATCATTCTTTATAGTCCATAATTTTATTTTCCATCTCACTTTGATGTATATCACCATAGAAACTTAAGACGTGTTAATATTGTGAAATTTTATTTATCTTCTCAAGTCTTAAAATAATTAGATCAAAATTTAGATGCCATACAATTATTTGAGAACTACAATATGTTTTTATTGTTGTGTTCTGATTCATGAGTTATATTGTGGTATAACCCAAATATGCATATTTTTTCATTAATTTTAAAGTACTTACTGAAATATATTATGTTAAAACAACTGTGATTATATATGGGAATAAAAAGACAAAGAAAACATACCAGGTGCCTATTCATACGGCACTTAACTTTGTCGTGTAGACATCATAATGTAATTTCAAAGTATTATGAAGACATTTCACAATGGATCCTTAAAACTGCTAATGGTTTAACAACTTGATCACAAAATTCCTGAAACTATCCAATCTTAGTGCTCCAGTAATCATTAGATTATGGAGTAACAAAAGGCATGGGGAGGACCAAAAGCTAACATGGGATAAAGCCTAAGAATACTTCACAGGTTGTTTTGACTTTGACACTGTTGCAATTTGTGTTTTAGAAAGATCATCTACCCTATTTTTTGGACTTTCAAATTTGGGAGGGAAGGGAAGTGTGTCTTATAGTCCGAATGTAGCTTTACATTTACATTGGTGAAATATTATGTTATTTGTTATTAAATATTTTACCACATTTTTTGCTTCAAATTTTTTTCCTGTTTTCCTTCTCTAAAACCTAGGTGCATCTTATGGTCCAAAAAATACAATAATCTAGTAGAAAGTAGGAGAGTGGATCTTACAGAAAAAGCCACATTTTATTTCAATTAGTTAATATAGCCTTGCTGAAATTCAATCTTGCTAGGACTGTATGATACCGAGGACCAATGGAATATAGAGTTTTAGACTAATTTTCCCTTTTCCATTATGTTGGCTTTATTTAATTCATTAATAAAACTCCTTTTGGCATAATTTGGGTCCTGACTCTATCCTTTAGTTCAGTAACAACTCTGAAATGTAATCTGGCTAAAGATTTTCCTGAAACAGTATAGTTAAGAAATATTTGTTGGCTTAAGAGGGAAGCTTTGAAACAAATGAATGGAAACTTTCAGTTAATATCTACATGCTCTGAGTATATTATGTTCAAAACAATATGACAGACATCATAGTGAAGAAGTGAGATATGCTTTTTTCCCCCTTCATGTTGTTCTTATATTTATTCATTATTTATTTTAATATGTAGTGTGGGCCTAGTATGTGTTAAGCAAAAAATGAACACAGTGATAAAAAATAAATATGGTTTATACAATCATAAAACCTAGGGTCTAGTCTTTTGAGGGAGAAAAAAAACTAAGGCAAGTAATCACACAAATAAATATATACTTTCAAAATATATAAAATGTTATAAAGACAGGAGAATGGAACAGGGGACTTTACCTTATCTGTGTGTCAGAAAAGGCTTTCCTAAAAAAGAACTCTTTGGGGTTAATGTGAAAAGGATATGTAACAGTTTGCTAAACAAAGAATGGTGGCAAGAGCACTCCCAGCACAGGTAGTAGTACTTGAAGGCCTGGAAGGCAAGGAAGAACATGTTATTCAGAAGGTCATTATAGCTGGAACAAAAGGAGCAAGGAGGAAGGAAACAGGAGATGAAGTGGGGAATGTTGGCAACAGCAAAACTAAAGGTTTGGTTAAACATGTCAATAAAGTTGAACTGTATTAGAAGTTCTTTAAAGACTTGGCAAGGGAAATGATCAGACAGAACAATATATGTTTCATGTTACCACCTCAACCTACTAAGTTGCTTAGTTTTGCTTCCTAGAGCTTTTCATATTAGTAAGTAGTTGAATCTGCTCCATTGGGATTAGCAATTTAATGCAGCTTTTGTAGATTAACCTTAAACAGAATCACATTACCCAACTCTCCCATTTAGAAAATTCTACACTGATACTTATGATCAAAACCAATGGCAAAAAAAATGAACTATTTACAAGAATTCTAACTATGTCTTCATGTCTAGTTGATGAAGACCTACCACCTTCAATTTTTGTCCCTTATGCTGTTTTTTCCCCTGGTTGAGTTAAGTATAAATTAAGGCTTAAAGTATCATCATAGCATATTTGAGAGTCAAACTAGAAGAGCTAAGAAAAATTTGATGTTATTGACCTTTCCTTGGCACTAGTAAGTACTTCCTTTAAGCAGATGAAATTGCCCACACTGAAGATACATGAGATGGTAGGGGAGGACCTAGGTCTGGAGCTGGCATTTACTGTTATTCATACTGCTATTGTTTGGACTCTTGTGCTCTAAGTTTTACATTCATTCATTCATTCATTCATTCACTCATTCATTCATTACATATTAAGTACCTACTATGTGCCAGATGCTTACATTATATTAGTGAACAATCAAACATAGCAGTCTT
The DNA here is from genome assembly GCA_004024845.1 of Tonatia bakeri. Taxonomy (NCBI): domain Eukaryota; kingdom Metazoa; phylum Chordata; class Mammalia; order Chiroptera; family Phyllostomidae; genus Tonatia; species Tonatia bakeri. The sequence continues at coordinate 26,936 of PVIA01006324.1, read as the reverse complement.
CATGGAATTTGGATATTAGGAGAGGAAGATGGATAATAAATAGTAAACTTCATAAGCCAATGCAAATTCATTAAAGAATGATAAATAATATACATTACATGGTATGATAGAAGATGAGTGTTATAGAATAAAAAGAAAAAGAACAAAGTAAGGTGAATTGAGAATGGTAGGAGTGAGTGGTGGGGAAGGATGGAATATTAAATAGAGTGGTTAGGATAAGGCTCCTTGGAAAGATAAGATTAGAGCCAGGACCTGAATGAAGTGAGAGAGTGAACAAATTAGTGTCTAGAGAAAGGGTATTTTAGGAAAAGGGGAGAACTAAAGCTAATGCCCTGAGCAGAGCATGCTTGCATATTCTAGAAATAGCAAGAAAACAGTTTGGCTATAGATGCATGAGTGAGGGGTAGAGTGGAATAAGATAAAGTCAAAAGGTCTTGAGGATCCAATTCATAAGGGCTTTTTAAGCAATGATATGGACTTTTAGCTTAACTTTTAGTGAGAGGAGGGGCCAATGGAGGAATTTTAACACAATATTCTGGCTGTTCTATTGAAAAATTTATTTAGGCAAGTAAGGGTAAAGACAAAAAGAACTTCGAAGGAACCCAGGTAAGAAATGATGGTGGCCCAGACAGAGTGGTTACAATAATTGGTGAAGGAATAAGATTCTAGTATGATTTAAAAGGATATCCAAAAATATTTGTGTTATGGGTAGGAGACTGACAGAGGAGTCTAGAATAACTTTATAGTTTTATTAGCTGAACAACTGGAAAGTTGTTATTAATTCAGTTGGGGACACCTATAAGTAGAATAGATGTGGGGGAAAGGTTAAGATGTGAACCATCCCAGTAGAGGTGTCATGAAGGCAGTTCATACATAAATTTAGTATTTAACAGAGAGGTCTGTATTGATGGTATGATTTTGAAGTCATTAACATATACTGCTCAAAACCATTAGATAAGATACAATCAATAACGGTGCAAGGAATGACGGAGAAGAGAACAGAATACTGAGCTTGGTATAATTCCATATTAAGAGGTTGGGGAGAGTATGAGAAAGCAGCAAAGGACACTAAGAAGTGACCACAGGGGAAGGCAGAAAACTAACAGTGTGCAGTATCCTTATAACCAAGTTAAGGTATTTAAGGAGTGAGTAACCCACTCTGTTAGCTATTGCTGATGGGACAAATAAAATTACTGAAATTTAACCACTGGATTTAGTGGCTTGGGTCATTATTGACCTTAACAAGAGCAGCTTCAGGGTAAAAAGCCAGATTTCAGTGAGTTCAGGGGATAGTAGTAGAATAGTTTCAGAAAACAGTATTAAAATCAAATTGTGTTTTCCCCTAACAAGGAGAAAATAAATGTGGTAGAGGATTAAAGAGTGAGGAAGAACAATAAAGAGCAATTTTTTCATTTAATTATAATTTCTATTATTGTATTTTTTATTTTGTACTTATTTTAAAAATATTTTATTGTTTATGTTGTTACAGTTGTCCCAGTTTTACCCCCTTCAATCCCCTCCATTCAGTCCACTCTCCACTTCCATAATCAGTCCCCACTCCATTGTCCATGTCCGTGGGTCCTTCATGTATCCTTTGACTTATCCCTTCACCTTCTTTCAAACACTCCTCACCTTTGTTCTTGTATCCCTATGATGCAAATATTGTCACATTCCATGTTGTCTCAAAGCTCACTTAAACTATACTCATTCTTTCTAAGTCTCTTTTTTTTTTCATTTTGTTCCTATGACTGGGTGGTTTTTTTCTACCTTGTCTTCCAACTTGCTGATTTGATCCTCTGCTTCATCCAGCCTGCTCTTAATTCCTTCTAGTGTATATTTCACTTCAGATATAGCATTCTTCATTTTGAATTGGTTCTTATTCAAGGCTTTTATGTCCTTTTTCACACTGATGTAGTTCCCATTAAGTTCTTTGATCTTATGACCATTACTTTAAATTCTATGTTGACCAATTGCTTGCCTCCATTTCAGTTAGCTATTTTTTTCCAGATTCCTCCTTTCCTTTTGATTAAGGGTTATTTCTTTGTCTTCCCATTTTAGGTGACTCTTTTAATGTGTTTCTGCATCTTAGGCTGCTTGGCTTTGACTCCCTGTCTCTATGGGTGGCCTCTTATGGGACTCAGTTGTGCATTCTCCTTTATCTCCTGAGCTGGATGCTCAAGGGATGCCCTTTATGCAGTTTATGTGGGCTCTCTTGTTATATTTGGGTTTTGATTGCTGTTGGCACATTTGTTAGTGGATGCTCCCCTTCAGCTGGCTGAATGAGAGTATCAGCCCTCATTATGTCTTATATACTGTTGTATAGGAGCTGACTGACCAAATCAAAACACAGAGAAAACAAAACCCACACAAGTAAATATAACCCCAATGACAGCAATATCAATGACAAATGAGCAGTAATTAATGATGACAGAAGGAGAATAAGAATATTGTAAGAAAAAAGAATATGAGATGACTTAAGGGAAGAAAAATTATTGTGAGAGGAGAGGGGAAGAAGAAATAATAAGAGTAAGCATGAGATATGCCCTGGCTGGTATAGCTCAGTGGATTGAGCGCGGGCTGCGAATCAGGCATCGCAGGTTCGATTCCCAGTCAGGGCACATGCCTAGGTTGCAGGCCATGTCTCCCAGCAACCGCACATTGATCTCTCTCTCTCTCTCCCCCCCCCTTCCCTCTCTAAAAATAAATAAATAAAATCTTTAAAAAAAATTAAAAAAAAAGAGTAAGCATGAGATATGAGGAATTGCCACAATAGGTCGAAGAAGGAAAAATATTAAAACAAAAATAAGAAAGGGAAGGAAGAAAGCAAAATGGGTAACAAAGGGGAAGTTAAAATATGAGATTTGAAATAAAAATAGTAAAAAAAGGAAACACAAACAAAAACAAGAAATAATATTAAAAAGTTGTGTGAAAGAAAAAATAGCACAAGTAATGAAAAAGAATGAAGTAGAATTTGTCTCAGCAGAGTTTGGTGCCTGCCTTCTGGGTTCTCCTTCTGGATCTGACTCTGGTGTTGTCTGAAGCTGGTGTAGCCAAATGTTAGATGCTATCCCAGTCTAGCACTAGGTTGCTTATTTGAAGCTACAAGTGATCCAAAGTCTGTGGTTGTCTCCTTCAGTCTTGGATGCATCTGGGATGATCTTCATCATTCTGCTCTGCTGGCTTTTTATCAGCACAATGCCCCATGGCAGGTTAACTAACAACTGAAAGCATCACAGTTACTGCCTCCACTGCCTCTGCCTGCGGTCTTGCCATTAGTCTTAGTCTAGCTAGCGTGCCATCTGTCTCTCAGAGGGCTTTTTTGGAATCAGGAGGATGAGGCCCCTGTATCTCCTGTGGCAGGTGTGATTTCGACATCAGGGAAGATGGTGTGTGCATTCACAAGTCTGAGTCTGTCCCAGATTACTTCCCTGAACTTGGCAGGTTGAAGACCCTAGCAAGTTAGCAGGTGGGGATCTGAGAGCCCAGAGTTTGGGTTTTCCAAGAACTGGGAGAAGTTCCTAGGCTCCCTGGTGAAGGGGAAGTGCTAGTCTGGTTCCTAGGAAAATACATGGAATGACCATGCCCTAAATGGTCACTCGAACACCCATGAGTCTGCCTATGTTGCTGTGTCCTCAGCAAGGGATAGCATGCAGGTTGGGTGAAAATAAGAAAGAAAGAAAAATATTAAAAACTAAAAAAAAAATTAAAAATAGAAAAGGATGTTGGGTGAGGCAAGCAGGATTTTGAAGGGTGTGGCAAGTGGGATTCCAGAGGATTGGGCTAGGACGCTTCCTGGGGCTGTGGTGAGCAGTTTTCCCACAGGACGGGGTGATTGTTTTCCCCTGTATGGGCCTTGCTCTTCTCCAGAAAAATATTGCTGCAGTATGGTGTTATACCCAGCATCGGGAATCCAGCAGCCTGTTCCCCCAGGCCTCTCGTCCAAGCCTGACACTCTGGACTCTCCTCCAACAACTCAGATCATGCTGCCCTCCCTTAACCTGAACCAAAGGTGAGTGAATGGGAACACGAAACCTGTGTTGGCACCTTAGAACTAAAGGAAGGGATAAAAAGAAAAGAAAAAAGGTGGTTTTGTCTTCAGCAGGCTTCATTTTTCTCCAGGGGGCAGAAAACAAACAAACAAACAAAACATGGCCTTTCACTGCTGGACGCTGTGTGGGTGGGTGATCCCAACATGGGCACTTTGTTCGTGGAAGCCCGGGGTGAGATGCAGGCCTCACTCCTCTGCGGCGGAAGCTCCTATGGCCGTGCGGCTGTCTGGGGGTCACCCGTGAAAGCAGTGCCGGTCCCTTTTGCCTCCCTTCCCTTTCTGCTGGTCATAGGTGGTTTCTTCCCGTCATTGGTAAAGTATCTCCTCCCCCGGTAGTCTTCAGTTGTTTATTTTGGGTGGATGTTCCCCTCTCTGTTTTTATTTTCAGCTTGGTTCTGGGAGGTGGTATGAGAGAAATGCGCCTACTCTACCGCCATCTGGTCCAGCCTGTTCTTTTGTTTTTCTGTTTCTAAATTTCGTACCTATTTTTTAAATGATCAGTTCATGTAAATAAAGCAGTTGTTAAAAAAATTTAATTTAATTTAAAGAAGAGAATAATTATAACAATGATGAATCAAATTATGGTTCCATTTGCTCAAAAGCATAAAAAATAACATTGGCAATAAGTGACACAGTAGACAAAGAGGTATGTTTGTTACTTTCAAGTATAGCACAGAAATACAGTATCAATAGAAATCATTCCTCATTTTAATGTTTGTTACTTGAATTTTATGTTTTTATAGTTTTGTTTGGACTTAATTTATCATTATGTTTAATTATTTTAAATAAAGAACATGTATGACAGGAAAAATAGCAGTATGTTAATGAGTTGATAGGTGTGATGCAATTAGAAAAAAAGAAACATTGTTGATGAAGAAATGGACTAGAATAGCGAGAGAGAAGTGCATGAGCAAATGAAAGGCAGCTAGTGCAGAAACTGTAAAAAGACTGACTTTCACAGAAACATGGATATTGATCTATGGGGACGAAGGTGGAGGGATAAGGTGTGGCACAGAAGCTGCTAGGTGTGTTGTTATGGTGCCGGGAATCTGTAAACATTCTCTCTGACTGCTTTGGTTGTCTCAGTGAAATCAAAGGTCAAGAGATTAGAGAGGAAAAGAGAGAGAATGTGAGTGGAGTATGAGAAGAGAGAGTTATAAAAATAATCATCAGAGGTGAGAATGTATGGACTCTGTGCCATGGAGAGGTGCCAGCAGAAGGCAGTGAGGTGTAGAGAGGTCAGAACATTTAGCTCCCCAGCTGCCTGATGCCACTCTGCAGATTGGCAGGGATTGTATTCCCATTGGATGGCCTTTTCTAGAGCTATAGTCTAAAGATGGTAGCAGCTTACCACTGCCTGCTAGCCCTGGGTGCTTCAGGATCTCTTGGTAGTGTGCTTAAAACAAAAATAGTGCCTACATTAACCTTTTCTTAATTATCCTGTTAGGATGTGCCATCTGTTTTCTGTCTACAAGAGTAATTGGTACCAGCAGTATTCCCAAGAAGGAAACCTTAAAATTGAGTTTCTGGGATTTGGTGGTTTACATATTTTAGCAGCACGTTATCCTTCTTGCGGGGTGAGGATGATAATGAGTGTTAGCATCTATTGTAAATTCCCAAAAATGATCATCAACAAAGAAACATGAGGAAGTGCCAACGGAAGGCAAAATTTTGTGATCAAGTGTCTGTGGCATTTAGTAGCAGTGGTGAGAACAGGGATTAGAAAGATTGTAACATGGGTATATCCTCAGAAGATCCTAGAGAGCCAACAAAGAGAAAATTAAACATTAATTGTCTTGGAAACCAAATGCACTGTTCAGATGGAAATTTTAAAAGGCCAGTTTTGAAGGATTTATGTATCTCCTATAGATATAAAATCAAGCTCAGGGCATAATTATAACTGCAGTAGAATTACAGAACTAAGTGAATGTGCAATTGTACCAGATCTCTATGCTAAGAAAAGATAATGGTTCTAAAAGAGAGAAAGCTGGGTCACGGGATGGGCACACTGAAGAAGAAACATATAAACCCTGGAAATCTGAATCCCCCCAAACCTGAAACTCTCTAGTTAATGAAAGTACTTCCTCCTGCATAAGCTGGCAGACTTGCATCTTAGTGGAGTATGAATTATTCTCAGGCCTAACTCCCAGTCCTCAAATGTCTGCATTTACAGGGAGAAGAGCTAGAAGCCAACAGCTTAAAATGAAGTGCGAGCATACTAATCTAGAAGTAACTTTCCACTAGAAGAGTTGTGGAATCTTGCCACGTTGTTTCAGTAAAAGTCCGAAGAACATGAATGAGAGAGATTCTAAGGTTGTCAGGCCAACTAGCATGAAATGTAAAACTACTATAGATTGAGTTTATTGAACTGAATACATTTGGCATTCACAGTTCATGTTGATTTAATCCCTGGAAGTCAACATTAATAGTATGCTAGGATGTTGAACTAAAGCAAGCCTATAAGTCATAAAATGAGACTCTGGAATTTTCGGGGAAGTGATACAAAAACTCAAAGAATGTTGGAATGAATGTATTATGTGGAACCTGTTTCACCAACCCTAGCTTCAAATCTAGGGGAGGTGAGGGGAGACTTCTCTCCAAGCCTTCTTAGAAATTCTGTGGAGTCTGTTCTTTCATAAGCTGGAGATGATGGTGGGAGATACTGTTGTGGAACTGTGCTTTCCAGTTTTAATGGGAGTAGTGAAATCCTGACATCCTGAAGTAGTAGAGATGCTTATCTGTTAGCAAAAAAATAAGGCCGATTATCTAATAAATTTCAGAGACAGTTTACAACCAGAGCACTGCCCCAAACAAAAATATTAGCTAATTGATCACAGAATCTCTAGGAATAAAATAGGTAGGAGAGCTATTAAGATGCTGTTTGAAAGAAATATCTAAGTGGGAAACTTGTAAGTGTGCTGAGAAGAAAACTGATTCCAATTGTTACCAGGAATTTATGGTCTCTTACTCAAGTTCTACATCTAAGCCATTTCACAGAATTCAATGTATTTGTTTATGGAGGAAGGTGGGACTTTAAGGAAGCATTTTAATGCAACACAAGTGAATCTTCCTCCACATTTTCTCCCACAGCAATGCAGCAATTTAGGAAAGTGTGTACGGGAGAAAGAATAAAACTCAGCCTTTGGGTTTTGGTCACTGCTTCCAGATCAATACTCTCCAGTGATTTGAAACACACTGGTTAAAGTTGGGGCTTACAGAGGTCAGAAGACAGAGTCTTGGACTAAGTTAATCTTATGGTGATTATTTTTCTAGTCCTAGAATTAATAGTGAAAATATGTTTATGTAATATATAACAAAATACACATATTAGTTTCCCAGTGTGTAAAATGTGCACTATTATGGTAGAAAGATCCCAGTATAAGCTGCTGGAACATCCCATCTCCCTGAAATGTTTTTAAAGCAATACTGCATTACTAGGGATATTCCAGAGATTAGGGTCACCATATTCAACTTTTGGGAGGCTTCTGAGTATGGAAAATAACACAGTAAGTAATAGGTAATGATATAAGAATAAACTCTGTTTCACATACTCATAGTTGTAAACCTGCTTTTGCCGCACCATGTATTTTCACATGTGATATCCACTTTACCTTAACCAATCTTGTCAATGCTACCCTAAGTGGTCTTAAAGAGTGATTTTGCTATTATCATGTTATTTACCCATTGTTGCCTCTGTTTATGTAAAAAAAATCAAGTAAATCTCGTTTTGTAATAAAGTAAGTACAGCAATGGCTCATGCCCACAATATTTACAGGTTCTACCACATATGTTCTACTCCCAGTATCGTTGCACTTTATAAAAGATTGGAATGACCTATTGAAAGGTCAGGTAAGGTACAATAGAGAGAGAATGTCTTACAAAGCTAGAGAGCTTTCCTATAGGACATAGTGCACATATCAAACCAGGGGGCCAATAATGGAACCTTCTTTCTCATAGTCAGAGATCACTAGTCTAGCCCTGATCAGCATGGCTTAGTTGGCTGGCCATCATCCCACAAAAGCAAAGGGTCACAGGTGCAATTCCTGGTCAGGGAACATGCCTGGTTTGCAGACCTGATTCTTGGTTGGGGCATGTGTGACAGGCGACTGATTATGTTTCTTTTGAACATCGATGTTACTCTCCCACTGTTTCTCCCTCCCTTTCCCTCTAAATAAATAAATAAATAAGTAAATAAATAAGTAAGTAAATAAATAAGAATTCACTGGTCTAGGAATCAATGTGTAGGTGTAAAATGGGACTTATTTTGCTAATATACCTACTAACTGGATTAAGTGGCAACATACTGATTTGTGTCCCCCTGAATTGATATGTTAGAACTGAAACCCCCAATATGACTGTATTTGGACATAGGGGTTTAGGAGGTAATTAAGGTCAAATGTAAGAAAAATAGTGGGGTCCTAATATGATAGCATGTGTGGCTTTGAGAGACCTCTCTCTCCCCACAGGCACGTACCCAAGAAAAGCCATGTGAGCACACAGCTAGAAGGCAGACACCCGCAAGCAAGGATGAGATCCCTCAGTAGAACCTGGCTATTCTAGCACCCTGATCGCAGATTTGCAGCCTTCATATTGGTTAGAAAATAAATTTCTGTTATGTTAGACATCCAATCTGCAGTCCTTTGTTATGGTAGCCTGAGAAAACTAGGATGAGGTGTTCTGCTTTCTTCCCATAACCTTACGTTGTACGCACTTACAGGTGTGAGTGTTCAGGGCAGAGCACAATCCTTGTTTGATTGAAAGGGAAGCTAAAACTGTCCCTTTGCTATTTTGGATGCTACAGGCTACTGAAAAACAGGCAGGGAAAAAGGCCTACTCTAATCTTCTGGTAATTGAAAATGGCATTGCTTCTATGCACCTTAAGTCAAGAAAGTACAAAACCAAAAGGATTCACTGGGGTGCTTCTTAGTACATTATCTAATAATCCAGTCAATAATAAAAAGACACAAAGTAAAGGCATGACCACAAACACACTTGGATTTTGCAGGAATCAAGAGTTAGGTCATTTCACCAGGTACAGCTCCTTTCTGATTGAGATGCTGGCGGAGAGTAAAAGGATTATTGAGTTAGAGGAGGACAAAGGCAGGCACATATCTACTTAGATTTGCTTAATGGTCAACTACAAAGACAGTGATTGAAACAAACATGCTATTTAATTATTTCTTCTGTTTTTTCCTGATATCTTAAAAATGAAACTGAAATATTAGCTAATGTTTTAGGTTTCAGGTGTCAGTGTCACTCAGCTGATAACATGACAGAGTAACCTGACAAGGTAGCTGAGAGGATTTTGTGCATTCCTTGTTTGTAGGACAGGAAGAAGAAAGACAGGGACTTACAGACAAAGATGTGGACCCCGATTACCTTGTGTTTTCACCTTTGGATCCGTAACACCTCCCCCTCACATACTGTTGACTCTGGAAGGCCAAGCTATATGGACTGGCTCCCATAAGCTTTGGCTACTGACTGGGATTGACCTATAGGAAGTCTTGGCAGAAGATTAGAAGGAGGGAGGGAGGTGAGGCCAGGAGCTCCAACACCTCCTATTTCCATGTTTGTAAGTGCCTAGCATCTGATCAGTGTGCGGTGTAATCTCTTTGTGTATTCATGTAATAGCCTCTGAAATTTCCTTTCTTCTTTTTTTTTTAATACCTATTATTCAGAATAGGTTTAGGTGTAGCCTTTTCCAGGAAGTTCAATTCTACAGGTCACTCTTGCTACTCTTTCTTTGTACTTTTATTGTATCTTTTGTATATATCAAGATCATTGTCCTAAATATATTATATTGAAACCCCTGTCTATGAAGTCTTCTCACGTCCTAAACTGGCGATCATGTTTTATTCATATTTGTATCCTAAGCAACAAACACAGTACTTGCCATATAATAGGTTCTCAATAATACTTGTTAAAGTATCAATGAGCAAATAGAAGGAAAAGGGTAAAGTGTGACCTTGGGAAATAGTGAAAGGCAGGGGCAATTCTGATTCCTAGTCTGAGTCTCTCAGGATACAGGGATGGGCAGTTTTAGAGTTTTGGTATGGTCCTGGTAGGTACAAGAACAGTTGTACAATAAACGATGTTGAAAGCAAACCTCACATGTTCTGTTTTTTTCTATAGATGAGTTCTAATTTCTAGTGCAAAGGGCTTTGGTGCAGTAGAGGATTCAATATACTCACCAGTAGAAGATAAGCAGAACTGAGAGAATGAGGCTATAAGAAACAATATCCCGGTAATGTCAATATAGATTCAGTGCACGTTTCTCAGTCTTGCCTGTTCCCAGGTATTTTTGAGCCTAGAGCAAAACTGTTTTGAAAGGCCTACTCCCAGCTTTAAGTGCCACTGCTAAATGCTGAAGGCAGTTTAAAATTGAGCAATTAAGAATTCAAGCAAAATCCTCATAAACATTTTAGAGACACTTATTACCTGAGCTGTCCCTGTTTCTGTTAAACTCTGAGTGGTGCTCCCATGTGAAGTTATGGGTGTAACACTAGTAGTCCACTACTTATTTTTTGGAAAGCAGATACAATGACATATCATGACCTGTAACTCTGTGACGAGTAGATTGTAGTATATAATTTTGTTTTCTGAAGAGTTAAGGGGAAGATGTTTGTAGTGAAGCTTTATTTTTTTCAACAATGGTTTGACTATGATACTCTCAGTTTTAGAAAAAATCATCAAATAGTAGAAAAAAATCTGGAATAGAACATATGCATTCTAAAACAAATGCAGGTCTTAAAACCTAGCATATGGGAGACATTTAATAAGTATTTGTTGATTGTATAAATCCTGGATTAAATTCAGCAAAATTGAAAACTAATAGAACTATTGCTGTTAACAAAATCCAGAGGTTTTGTTCTTTCCCTGCTTTCTCCAGATGTCCATACCAGCACGTAGTGGTACTAATGCATAGTAAGTCAAGGTGCTATACAAGTTATGGTCTTTAATCAGCTCAGAAATTATGGGTCATTAGTTTTAGGCACTTCCTCTCTTGGTGCTGTATTCAGGTCTGCAATCTCAGCTCATGTGATGAATTCACTTTGTTCTTGGACTGGCAGCTTTTCAAGAATTTTTCTAACACTCATCTTCGAAGTAAACATTCTGTTGTGAGAAATATGGTGAGAAATGTTTCCTGGAAAATGTATTAATTTTTCCACTTATTGCAAAGGGTAATGGGTTATTCATTGTCTTTATTTTTGGCAACCACCTAAAATTGGGTAAGCAAAATGGTTACCCAATGGTGCAGTTGCTTCAGAAGGCATGCACTGTATATTCATTTAATAACGAACAGCAACAAAATTCCAGTAGACCAAGCCCATTCTTACACTAGAAAAGTAAGTGATCTGCACTCAACATCATACATTGGCATACTAGCTCTTGATGACGTATAATTAGGAGAAAGGATGTGCAATATATGGAAGATTGAGATACCAGTTTATCTACTTCCTTTTGGAAGTAGAACAAATGACCTCCATTTGTTATTTAATGCTCCATATTTTTCTGTTTTTTTTTTTCTCCCTGAGATTTCTGTTGCTATTTTACATTGCAAAATTAAGAACTAGCAAATCAGATTATTTTTGAAAGGCAAAAAAGCAAACACTTTGATTTTTATGTTAGACAAAGCAGTTTGATATATGTAATTGATATATGGGTGAGAAAAGATGTGCATTTTATTTTTCTTTGTAATTTCTACACATTTCCACTGAATTCTTTTAAATCATGATGACAGGTAAAATGTGTTTCATTTCTATGCAAAGAAAGTAGTTCTTTTCTAACTTTTTATCTATCAAAACAGAATTTTTAAATTTTTGGGCTAATGATGAGACAGTATAAATGAGCTAACAAGTTTAAATGTATCCGACATTTATTTCATTAATATTTTTCTCTCTGTACTCTAGCTAATGCCCACGGAAAGGGTGTACATGGAGCTTTTCGAAAAATGTTTTGAAATTTCCATTTCAAATGTGCTTGTAAATTACCTTGTAAATAATTACCAAAATTTCTTTATTTACTTTGCAATAGAAAACAAAATGAATGTGGGAGAAATAAAGGAAGCAATACACTTGATAATATTATGAGGAATAAGATTTAAGTTTTGAACAGCTAAACTACACTTTTCAAAACTCTTGTAAATCAGGAATGGTGTGGAGACAATCCCTTAAATTGCTTTGACCAAAATATTTTAATTTTTGTATAAATTTTTATGTACTGTTAAAAGAGCACTACAAATTAGACTTGACATAGTGTTTGTTTTCTTATAGTTTGTAAATTTTATTTTAGTATTTTCTAAGAACTCTTTAGACTATGTAGGCAGATTTTTTGTCATGTGTCAAAATTGTGTATGCCAATAAAGGAAAATAAGCAAAATAAATTGATGAAGATATTCCTAAAATTTCTTCATGTTTGGAATCTGACATCACTTTTTCGCTCCAAGTCACTGATTTTCATTTTTCCACATGATACTATTTTGGTGAGTTTTTAAACAATTGCTCCATATCACAGGTGGCAAACAAGGCCCGTGGGCCAAATCCGTCCCTCCACCGTGTTTTATCCGGCCCAGCACCTTGTTTCTACCTGGTGGCAGCGCTGAGCTCTCGCGTAACTATGAAGGAGTAGTTACATTCACACAGTCCTAAGTTACATTTGGCCCTTTGAAGGCAACCACAAGGCTGATTTGGCCCCGGTGAAATGAGTTTGACACCCCTGCTGTATATTATTGCTAGGATTTTCCCCCTGTTGATACACATTCTGTAAATTTTGAGACAGGTGCACCAGCAGTGACAGCTACATCATGCCAGGCACCTGCTGCACAGTGCTTGTAAGATGAATTCTGACTTTAAGGTTGTTGAAAAATTAAAAAAAAAAATTCAACTAGATTATAAAATAAAACGAGTAATTGATGTGTTCTGACACATAAAGTAACTAATTGTAGCAAGGTCCACTTTATTATTTCAGTCACCCGGAAGTCGTTATATATGCTGGAAAATTTAGAGAGAAATAAAAGCAATTCCAGTAAAAAAATTTAGGACCCTGTGACTGAAATTAATTAATAATATCTAAGCCCTGGCTGGTGTAGCTCAGTGGATTGAGCGTGGGCTGCGAACCAGGCATCGCAGGTTCGATTCCCAGTCAGGGCACATGCCTAGGTTGCAGGCCATGTCTCCCAGCAACCGCACATTGATGTTTCTCTCTCTGTCTCTCTCTCCTTCCCTTCCCTCTCTAAAAATAAATAAATAAAATCTTTAAAAAAAAATAAAAAAAAATAATAATAATATCTGATGGTGGAAGTTTGGGAAAATAAAGTGAAATATTTTACTCTTAACAGCCAAGGGTAGGACATCTAAAAATACTTTTTTTATAGACTTTTATAATTCTATGCCATCCAATTTGTAATTTTATAGATGTCACTCTAAAATGCTCTACTTCTTTTAATTAAAATGCTAAATTGATCATGTCACAGCTAATTCCTTCCAGCTGCTTAATTAAATCTCAACTCATAAGTAACAATGTTTAAAAGAACAATAAATAGTATAAAAGCTTATCTTTGAAAAATCTTCATAATAATCTGAAATCATGTTAAAGATATTCTTTTTAATTTTATCTTTCTTAGCCCTAAAACTTAGCTGCAAATAATCCAGAGGAAATTCAGCTGGGCTTGGCTTTGTCCCACATTGAGAACAGCATACAGTGTCAGAAAGATAAAACATGACACGACCATTCATCTTAATAAGTGGGGTGTGCAGATCTGAAATAACATCTCTCCACCAAAAAGTGCCTGTGATCATCATACTTAATGTTTAATACTTCTTCCTAAATTATGAGCAAGTATTCACTTTGTCAAATTTTTAAATCAAATTTAATTTCATTAGAAGACATCCATCATACTGTGGCACTATATTATGTCTTCATTTGCGTTATTTCCAAAATGTTTATTTAAAAACACATTGTGTATCACTCTGAATTAAATTATGACAGTTACAACATCATTTTTCATTTTGCAGAGAACTGAAAATGTAAAAGATTTCTCTGTGTTATGGTCCAGATTACATAAAATGTGATCATGTTTCAGACTTCGTTCAGGAAATCACACTCAGGCTCAGAAACCCAAAGAAGCACCAAGAAATTGGATGAAGAAAAGAGAGAGACACACATCATTCACATTGATGTGAACAAAAATAGAAGGGGATGGGTGGACTCTGATTGATGTTCTTCTAGAAACACCAAAAAGTTTTAAGCTCGAAAACTGATTTTTAAAATACAAGGTGTCTGCCAATAGTATGTGAAAACTAAAGATATCTCTGCTGAACATTTTGATCAGGTATGGTGTTTCCCAAACTTGGCGACTCTGTCCAAATTCTTTACTTTTCTTGAAGAAAGCAGCATAAAGACTCTCAGATAAAATGAAAATATGAAAACATTTAAATGTAGGAATGTGAAAATTTCATTTTGTTACCTTTTAAGAGTAATATTTATAACAAAGAGACAAATATTTCATATACAAAATTTAATATTCAGTTGCCTTTGTGTTCCTTATGAATAGAAACTATGTTACCAGGGAAAAAAGGTTATCTATAGTATTATGAAAAACAATTACCTGATAGCAGATTAACTTACAATTACGGTGTTTAAAGTTATAAATTATTCTGAAATGTATGTACAACACACTAAACAGAAAGTTTAAAATTTCCAAAGAGGCTTTCATATCTTGGTGATTGTAAATAACACTGCAGTGACTATAGAGGTGCATTTGTTCTTTAGAGTTAGTATTTTGGTTATCTTCCAATATATTCCCAGACATGGGATCACTGGGTCAAAAGGCAGATCCATTTTTAATATTTTGAGGTATCTCCATACTGCTTTCCACAGTGACTGCACCAACCCGCATTCCCACCAGCAGTGTAAAAGGGTTCCCCTTTCTCCACATCCTTGCCAATATTTGTTGTTTGCTGATTTATTGATGAGAGCTATGCTGACAGGTGTGAAGTGATATCTCATTGGGTTTTCAATTTGCATTGTTCTGATAATTAGTGACATTGAGCATCTTTTCATATGTCTATTGGCCATCTGTATGTCCTCTTTGGAGAGATGTCTATTCAGGTCCTTTGCCCATTTTTAATTGTTTTTTTTTTTTTTTTTTTTTTTTTTTTTTTTTTTTTTTTTTTTTTTTTTTTTTTTTTTTTTTTTTTTTTTTTTTTTTTTTTTTTTTTTTTTTTTTTTTTTTTTTTTTTTTTTTTTTTTTTTTTTTTTTTTTTTTTTTTTTTTTTTTTTTTTTTTTTTTTTTTTTTTTTTTTTTTTTTTTTTTTTTTTTTTTTTT
>PVIA01006324.1:0-11462 GCA_004024845.1 Tonatia bakeri | reverse complement strand
AGACATGGAAGTATCCTAAGTGTCAATCAGTAGATGAGTAGATAAAACAACTATAGGATATTTACACAGTGAAATACTACCCAGCCATAAAAAAGAACAAAATTTTACCCTTTTCAATAGTATGGATGGACCTGGAGAATATTATGCTAAGTGAAATAAGCCAGTCAGAGAAAGACAAATATCATATTTACCTATATGTGGAATCTAATGAACAAACTGAACTAACAAGGAAAATGGAGACAAACTCATAAGCAGAGAGCAGGCTGACAGCTAGGGGCAGGGGAGGTTGGGGAATGGAGGGATCAAGCGAAAACAAAAAAAGAACTCATGGGCAGGGACAACAGTGTAGTGATTGCAGTGGGGAAGGATGGATAAGGTACCTAAACGGTAATGAAAAAATGCAATAAAAATTTAAAAACATAAAAATTAAAAATAAAAATTAAATTTCCAAAGAGGCAACTCTTATAGCTGTTTAGGTATATTTTTAAAGAATATTTACTCCAAATTTACAATCTCATTGAAATTACTTTCAAATTTACAATCTCATTGGATACCCAAACACTGGTTTATTCCATGGCTTCAGCTATTTTTCGATAACTTCAACCAAAACAAAACAAAACATTTGATTGCATTTTTCAGTATAAAGGAGAGAGTGAATTTCCATTTTATAGAGGAACTGCTACAGACTCACACATACAAATATAAACACATGTGTATGTGGGCAATTAAGTTTGAAGATAGAATTAAGTTGCTAATTGATTGACCTTAAAATAGGGACATTATTCTGGATTATGCAGTCAGACCCAATGTGATCAAATGGCTCTTGATGTTGGAAAAAAGCAGACGGGTTAGAGATAAAGTAAAAAGGAGAAACAATTCAAAATATCAGATAGGTTCAACCTACTGTTAGTGGCTCTGACGAAGAAAGAGAGCCGTGAGCCAAAGACTGTGGACGGCCTCTAGAAGCCAGTCAAGGCCTTCAGTTGATGACCAGTAAGAACATGGAAACCTCAGTCCTGGTACGTCAGTGAACTGGGTTCTGCCAACAACTTGAATGTGCAGGAGACGGATCCTCCCACAGAGCCACCAGAAAGGAGGCCCTGCCCATACATTGAATTAATAGTAATATATAACATATAAATATGTAATGTATATTAATACTTTACCATTTTACACACATATATAATTATATTTAATACTTGTCCAGAGAAATTTATTTTAGAAATTACATTTGAATTAAGTAAATGTTGAAGAATCCTTAACATGTTATGCCATGGGACTGAACCAACTTTTGAAATGTATCACAGCAAAGTGGTGGTGATAGTTAAGGATAGTGGTAGTTATAGCTCACTACAAATAATGGTGTAAAATTACTATATAGGAAAATCACCAATATATTTTTGTAATCATATATAAAATTTAAATATTAAGCTAAACATATTTTAAAACATAAATACATACGATTTAGTGTAATTTTTACTTTTCTGAAAACTAAGTGAAGTGACTCTTCTAAAAATAGAGCATAGCTACAGAAAAATTAGGTATAAATCTATATGTCAGTTAAACACTCTGATTATAAAACAAGTAGAATAAATGGCATTTATCAAACTGAAACAAAAATATGTAGTAATTAAGGTTTTATAATCATATTTTAAATTTTATCAGCTTTATGGCTGTATAATTGACATACAAAAAACTATATATGCATAATTATGCAATTTGACAAGTTTTACCATAAATACATAACATACTTGTAAAATGTTGAACTAATCAAGACTCAAAATTCTCCTTAGATCCCACATGTCTGCTCCCCATCCCATTCCCAGAAAGCCCAGTATCTGCTTCCTGCTACCATGGATCTGTCTGCAGTTCCTAAACTTTTATATAAATAAAATTATAAAGTATATACCCCTTTTGGGGGGCTTCTTCACTCAGTATAATTATTTGAGACTCATCCATGTCCTAGTGTATATCACTGTTTATTTCTTTTTAAGCTGAGTGGTTTTCCACTGCACCTTCCTTTGATGGAAATTTGGGTTGTTTACATTTCTTGACTCTGACAAATGAAGCAATGAACATTCCTTTTTGTATGGAGATAAAGTTTAATTTCCCTTGGTATTTCCTAGAACTAAAATGGCTAGATTACCTAAAGGTGCAAATTTACCTATTTAAGAAATTACCAAACTGTTTTCCAAAGCAATTAAATTGTTTTACATTTGTACCAGGTTTCTGACAGATACAGTTCATTCCACATCCTCACCAGTATTTGGAATGGCCAGTCTCTAATTTTAGTTAAATTTGCCATCTGTTTAGCTTTGGTGAAGGGTACATTCAAATATTTTGCTCATTTATATCAAGTTGTTTTCTTTCTGAGCATTGAGAGTTCTTTATATGCTCTAGAGGTGAGTCCTTTATCAGATACATAATTTGAAAATATTTCCTCCCAGTCTCTGGCTTGCCTTTTCATCCTCGTTAATAGTGATTCTCAATATAGTGGTTTTCAATTTTGATAAATTCTAATTTATTACCTTTTTTTCTTTTCTGGATGAACTTTTGATATAGTATCTAAAATTTTTGTCTGTTTCTCCCATGGTTTCTTCTAGAAGATGTAAGGTTTTAGGTTTTCATTTAGGCCTGTGATCCATTTGTTCTATGGTCCGAGTTCTACATGCTAGAAATCAAAGTTCATTTGTGTTTTAATTTTGGTTTTTCCTTTGAACATCCAAAATTCTTATAGCAGAATATTTTGAAAACCTATCCTTTGGATTGTCTGCACCTGTATCAAAAATCAGTTTTTCATAGATGTGCGGGTCTGTTTGTAGATACTCTATTATGTTCTTTGGTCTGTTTGTCTAACTTAAGCTAATTCAACACTGTTATTTTTACTTTATAATCAGTCTTGAAATCAGGTTATGTTAGTTTCTTATGTTGTCTCTTTTCAAAGTTGTTGGATTTTGCTAACACATTTGAATTTTCATGTGAATGTTAAGATCAACTTGTCAGCTTTGACAAAGACAATCAAAACTCTCCAAACTGCTGTGCTTTTCATTGGTATCACATTTAATTAATTTGGAGAGAATTGATATGCTAATAATACTGAGTCACTGACTCATGACTATATCACTCCATTTACTTAGGCCTTCTTTGTCTTTTCCTTTTAGCATTGTTTCAAAAGTTTTAGTATTTAGATATTGTACATATTTAGTCAGATACTTGTCCAAATATTTTACATATTTTGATGCTGATGCAAATGGTATTTTTAAAAATTATTTTTGATTATTACTAAAATATAGAAATTGATATTGTACTGTATAGTCCTGCTCATAGGCTAATTAATTTGTTAGCTTTTTTACAGATTCTTTTTAATTTTCTATATAAATGATCATGTCATCTTTGGATAAAAAAAAAAAATTACTTTTTTTCCAGGATGGAAAGCATTTCATCATTCACCGTTAAATATGATGTTAACTGTAGATTTTCTGTAGAAGCCTCTTACCATGTTTAAGAAGTTACCCTATAATCCTAGTTTGCTATGAGTTTTTATTAGAAATATATCTTATATTTTATTAGATGCTCTTTCCACATTTATTGATATAATATGGTTTAAAAGTTCAGTTTGTTAATATGTTCAGTAATACTGATTTTTTAATGTCTCAAGCACATCTTGTATTCCTGGGATAAATCCCACCTAGTTATTATGATGGATTATTCCTTTTATATATAGTACTTACTTTGCTGTATTATTTTGTTTAGATTTTTTCCATCTTCATTTATGCAATATTACATGTTATACTTTATTTTAATGTGTTTGTTAAGTGTCAGTGTTATTCTGGCCCCAGAGTAAACAGAGAACTATCCTATTTGTATAGTGTTCTGGAAGTATTTTTTAGAAAATCAATATTATCTATTTATTAAATATTTTGTGGAATTTACCAATATAACCAATGGTTTGTAGACTTTCTTTGCAGCCAGATTTTAACTACACATTCAGTTCCCATAATATAATGTATGTGTAGTTCCCATAATATATGTAGAACTATTTAGATTATCTGTTTTTCTAGAGAAAGCTTTGCAAATGTGTGTCTTTCAGGGAATTCAGTTACTTTATCTAAATTGTCAAATTTACTAGTATAAGGTTTTTTTTAAAAATGTAATATTTTAGTGGCATTTTAATATCTATATAATCTTCAGTGGTGTCATCTCTCTCAATCCAGCCTTTGGTAATTTGTGTCTTTTTTTATCCCTTGGTCAATTTGGTTGAGGATTTGTTCTTCTTTTTATTTTTAAAATCTTTTTAAAGAACCCACTTGGTTTCATTGATTTTTCTCTCTTATTTTCTGTTTTATTTTTTAAACATTTTCCTGTCTGTTTTTTCTTTTTTAACCTTTCTTATGTTTACTTCAATTTTAATTTACTCTTTTGTGGATTCTGTGTATGTGCGGTAGAAACTGAGGTGACTGAGACATTTATTCTTTACTAATTAGGGGATTAAATGTTGTGCACCCACTCTCTCCCAGGGCCTGATTTATCAGCACCCTTCAGATTTCCATATGCAGTATTTACCTGAATTTCATTTTCCTCTGTCGTTTCTCCTTTGACCCATGACTCACATTCATTTCCAGGATACACATTTCATCTGGTATCAAGTGAAATACATTTTTCCACTTGTCTTATAGTATTAACTGTCTTATGGTGATGATTTCTTTCAGCTTTTGTATGTTGAAAAGTTTTTATTTTGTCTTTATTTTCTGAAACATAGCTTTGCTTTGCATAAAATTGTAAGCTGAAATAATTTCTTTCCCTAGTTAAAGATATATCTGTACTATTTCCTCACTTGCATGGTTTCAACAGGAAGAGAAATCTCTCATACATTTTGGGTAATATGTCCCTTACACCTCTCCTATTTGTAAGATTTTCTCTAGGACTTGTTTTGACCAGTTGGATTATGATATGCCTGAATGTTTTCTCTGTGTGTTAGTGTGTACTTGAGATTCCTTGGGCTTATTGAATCCATAGGTTTATAATATGTAAGACAATTTTGGAATATATCTGATCATCATTTTTTCTTCAAATCTTCATTTCAGAACTTTTAAGTATAAAAATATTAAGCTATTTGAAATTGTTTCACAGCTCACTGATCTACTTTTTATTATTTATCCTATGGCTTTTATGTTGGAAAGCTTCTATTTCAATATCTTCATATGTACTAATCACTTTATGCAATGTTTAATCTTATGTTAATACCACCCAGTGTACTTTTTCTATTAGTCATTTTCAGTATTACCTGTAAATGATAAATTCAGGGCTTTAAATGATTTTTTCTTTTTCTATGTTTATTTTAAATATATTCAATCAATTTCATCCTATGTAATAGTTATAGTACTGTTCATTTACTTGTTCATTAATTCTATCTACTGTGTCTGCTCTGGATCAGGACTGATTGCCTGGTTTTTTTCTACTCATAATGGGAGTATCATATTTTCCTGCTTTACATGACTGGTTATGTTTCATTAGATTTTGGGCATTGTGCATTGTACCTTTTTGACTCCTAGATGTTTTGAATTCTTATAATTATCATTGAGGTTCACTTTAGGATTCAGTTAAATTATTTGGAAATAGTTTATTTTGCAGGGTCTTGCTATAAAGACCTGTTAGGTAAACCAAACCTGTGTCCCACCCAATACCTAGAGCTAATACTACTGAGTGTTGCCTGCATTTCCACGCATTCTGTGCAATATGCTGTGAATTATGAGGTTTTCCACCGTGCCTGGGTGGGACAGACATGATTCCCAATGCCTGTTTTGAGTATTGGACACTGTTCCACTTAAAACGTTCAGATTGTTTTTCTCCATCCTTGTATCATTTCTTCACACACATGAGATGATCAGTACTCTGCTATATTCATGAGGAGTCCCTCTGCAATTCTCTGCTATTCTTTCTCTCTGAAACTCTCTCCCCTTGGTGTTCTGTCCTGAGGTCTCTAGCTTCATTGGTAATTCCAGACTCTCAAATCCATCTACATAACTCAGAGAGCCTATTAGACTTGGCCTGAGTTCCCCTTCCTGCTTCCATGGCCTGGAAATTCTCTCAAGTCAGTAAGCTAGGAAATCATAGGCTCACCTCATTTTTCCCCTATTTCTCTGGGATTACCATTTGCATTATCTGATAAAACATATTTTTTTTTCCTGATTTGTGTTTATTTCAGACAGGAGAGCAGTTATTACTCTATCTTGGCTTGAAGCAAAAATATGAATTAATTTTACAAACCCCACTGTGGATAATTTAATTCCACCTCATTACAGAGTTCATCTATGTGCTGATTTTTTTTCATAAGGAAGAGAATTTTCATAGCTTTTACTTTTGTTTATATATATCATCATGACTGAACATGGATTCCTTAAAGACCTATGACTTGCTCTTTGTTTTCTCCCTTAGGATCTAGCAAAATGCCTAGAATATAGTAGATTTCGATTGATAAACTGCATGATTAAAGGATCAAATGAAAGCATGTAAAGGAGAAAATAAAAAGTAGAGCTTGGTGTTGAATTTCCATCTTTTTACGGACTGCATACTTACACTCTCCCCCCTCCCCCAATTTATACGTTGAAACTCTAACCCCTAGTGTGGTTATGCTTGGAAATGAAGAGGCTAAGGAAGTAATTAAGGTTAAATTATGTCACTTTAGGGTGGGGGGCTAATCTAATAGGATTAACATCCTTATAAGAAGAGATTCTAGAGGGCTTTCTCTGCATGCACACAAAGAAAGCCTTGTGATCACGTGGGGAGAATTTGCCATCTACAGCTAGGAAGAGAGCTCTCAGCAGAAGCTGACCACAGCACTTTGATCTGGGAGACTTTCAGCCTTCAGAACTATGGGAACATACGTTCCTATAGTTTAAGTCACCCAGGATATGGTCTTTTGTTATGGCACCCAGAGTACACTAATATACCATCTGGATGGGGAGGTACTGAAAAAAATATATCCATGGAAATCACTTAAGCAATTGAGTCTTTTGAAATCCTATTTAATGACTATAACTTATGAAAAATGCAATTCTCCAAAATAGAAATATTTTATATTGTGTCTTTTAATAGTCACCTCTTCTTGCTTCAATTAAATCACATTAGAAAAAATATACAAGGAGTTGTTAATAAAATAACTCAGTCTGTCCCAGAATAGTATATAGTTTGTACATTGGACTCATTTCCTGTTAACATTCCTGAGTTTATGGAACCCTGTGTAAGAAATTATGTGAAAGAACCTAATCATGGGTGATAACCAACAGATGGGTATTTTTGCTGTTTTGACCTCTGGTAAAGTAGTTTGATGTGAGCTTCTTAATTCTATTCAGATTGGGATATTTTACATTTTTATCTGAACATTAATAAGGACACATCCTAAAAAAATAGTGTCAGTTATTAAATTGATAACATGTGAACATGCCTATTGCTTTTTTGCAAGATAGTCTAGGATCCATTTTATTTTAAACAGATTATAGGACATCTGTAGTCCCTCCACTGCAGCTGTATTAGGGTCCTGTGACTGAAACAAACCTTGGAGTGTCTTCTAGCACTTCCTGCTATTATTATTTTTAAACTTAATTTCTGAAAAATTCTAGTCATACTAACAAATACCTTTGTGTATACTGGTATATTCCTTTGGGACTGAAAAGCACTGAGTTCACAAAGTCCCATCGAAACAACCATTCACTTCATCTATCAGATGCACGTAGCAAATGATAGCATCATTTCACAAATGAGTTAGTAAGACTGGCAGAGGATAAATGGCACATCTATGGCCACCCCATTAAAAATAGTGAGGTGAAGTTATAACTAAGAATATGCTCAGATCTTGTTCTGATCTTAGGGCTGTATCATGGACACCTGAATTAGCACCTGTCCTCTGACTAGAAGAGCTGGTTCATAGTTCGTACCATTACAAATACAAGTTTATGATCTCCTCTAAGAGAAATCTGTCTATTACTTTCCATCTGACATTAAAAATACCACTCCAAATTAAATTTGATAACATTTGAAATATTATTTCAGATTCAGAAAGATAAAAGTTATTTTCTGAGAATATTGAAACTGGCCTCGCAAAGATATTTGCCACAAATGAGATGTTAGCCTCTTATGCCTGATGAAGTACAGATTTAAAAAGCTTTAAAATAACTTTAATATTAATAAAAACTATAGTATTGTGGAGCAATTCTAGTTTAGAAAATTTTCTGAAAGAAATACCATTAGCAATGGACAAATATTACAAATGATTAGTGTACCAAATGGGAAAAGATGGAAGGAGTAATGAGATATCCTAGAGGAATCTTCTTTTACTTCAAGAAAGATAAAAGCTTCAGTTGGGTTCTTAGCAGGGAGAAAAAGAGAGAAATCCTTTTTAATTCCCATGTTGCTATTGTGACCCTCTACACTTTCTCCATTACACTAAAATGCAGGGTGACCGCTAGTCAGGGATGGGTGAGGTTAGGGGATGGAGGGATTGAGCACAAAGGAAAAAGGATCGACTCATGGACACGGACAACAGTGTGGTGATTGCTGGGGGGAGGGGGTATAAGGGACTAAATGGTAATGGAAAAAATACAATAAAGCTTAAGTAAAAATGCAATATATCAGATATATATGGTACATGTTTTAAAGGAGAAAGTTGTTTAAAGCAGAAAAACAGTTGTTTAAAAATTATTACTACGTTTTCCCATCCTCCCTTATATCTTCACACAGTGATAGGTTCTGAGATACATAGTAGCTATATTTCATTTGAGATCATATTATCATTTGGGGGCAGTAGTCACGAACAAGAGCCCTATTTTAGATGGCATTAAGCAAACACGCTGTGGCTCTTTATTACTATTGTACCAAATGGAAGTTTTACATTTTTCCTTTGATCTGTTCCTGGCTGAAGCACCCTTGGCACATGGTTAACACTAAACAAATGGGAGCAATTATTCTTATTACCTATTCTTCATAAATGAGATTTTTGTCAGTTCAACATTTCACACGGTCTCTTTAACTAATAGTGCAGTTCCTTGATTTTACGAAACCTTCAATTTCATGTACCCTGGAAGATTCCCTTCAGAACTAGACCAAGACACAAGGCTAATGAAAATCATTGTCTTTCCAGCAGCCAAGTGGAAAAATTTGTGACATAGTTTACCCATAAAGTTTAGGGAAAATTGACAGAAGACTTATCAGACTAGAAAGAATTATTAGCAAAATCTTAGATCTGACAGTATTTCCCTAAATATTTTAGATATTATTATCTAAAGTATTATCTAAGTATTATTATCTGACAGTATTTCCCTAAATATTTTAGATATTATATTATTATTAGAGAAATATTATTAAAAATATTTACTGTTTAGCACAGACCTTTACATTATAAAATTATAGAATATTTGAAGATACATATTTTCTGAGAGAAACATAGTGTTTATTATAATAGTTCCTCTGAAAATGGGAACTCTGCACTTCATGGGTCATGCTTGCAGGGAATGAGGCATCTAAGCTTTCAGCACATTATGTCCGATGGCCTAATTGTTTGCCACTCCCCATACTGGCATAGTATAGTGAGAAAACAATGTTCTATGTTCAAATTAATCTTAGAATATTTCATTAAACAAAGCAAAATACGTTTCCTTTATTGCCTAGTTTCTTAGATTCTTGGGTAAATAAATACAGATAGTTCTCAATTTATGGTAGCTCAATTTAGTTTTTTTTCAGATTTATAATTTGAAATTCATTACAAAAACTTGCAAAAATATAAATGTTACATTTTGTTCTTGATTTTTTTTTACTAGAAGATATTCTTATTAATTTTTTGAATGACATTGGTTGACACAATTGTATAGGTTTCAAGTGTACACTCAGAAGTTAGAGAAGCAGTGGGATTAACAAAGGGGAAAGAGGGTCAGATATATGGTGATGAAAGAAGATTTGACTCTGGATGGTAAACACACAATGCAAGATACAAATGATGCACCATACAACTGAGGATTTTTTAATTTTAAAATTTGGTCACAGCATCATGAATTCAGTAGAAACCATGCTTCGAGTTTTGAACTTTGAATATTCCCTCACACGTTAAGTGTATTAGTTGCATTTTGAATTTACAATATTTTCAACTTAAATGGGTTTATTGGAATATTATGTCCTCATGAATCAAAGAGCCTGTCTACATATGAATCTCCTAGGAGGAGCTATAGAACATGCAGCATGTGCCAAGCACATTTGCCTGTGGAATATATTTTTCAGGTACTTTAGGAGCAACTCCCTAAGAAACAGCACTTTAAGATCTACTGCTGTAGAAAACAGTCATATGTTTGTAAATTTCTGTGATTAGATTATAGTTCAAATATAGAAATATTTAACCAATGAATCAATACTAATAATGATACAACCCAGAGGAAAATAAATTTCATTTCTTAATTCTTAGGTTACATTATTAGATCTAAAAGGAAATATATAAAAGCTTATGAGTAATTTTATTCAGTTTTACTTTTTCATGGAAAGGCAATAAAATTGCGGGTGAAAATTTTACAGTTTGTAAGGTATTTAATGATTTGCAAAATATAAATTATATTTTGTTATAAAAAGTATTAAATAAATGAGGTTTGAGATATTTTAAATACCTTTTTATTTGGAAAGAAAACCTAAATTATGGATGAGATACAGAACAATAAAATGAAAATGATGCATGATGATGACATTCACTGTGTTGCTTGCTCATCTGCAAAAATTTTTAAAAGATAAGGAATTCAGTTACTATACAATTCTCCAAAAATTTTAAAAAAAATAGAATAAACTATCACACAGAAAGAGGCCTTTGTGGCCTAAAGTGAACCTGTGTTCATATGATCTGGGGCTTATTCTTTCCAGGATGAAATGCAATCTTCATGATATATTGTCCACTGAAAAGGTTAGAATTTAGGACCTCGTTTTAGTTAGATGTTTCAAAACTTAAAACAACATGGGAAGTTTGGTAATGAGGAATTCATATATTGAATTTTTGAAAATAGTATCTAACAACAAGTGCTAAGAAGTCAGATAATTAACTTTGGGACAGAGAAAGAAGGTAGATGTGACTATCTCCAGGATGATTCTGACATAATTATCCTGAATGATAAGAAATTACAAATATAAGCATCACCAACATTGAAACAAGAGCGAGTAGGTTTGGAAACATTTTTTAGGTAAAAAAAGGACTATGAACCATTGTTTGAAATGAAGCTTACAATGTAGATGGTAGTATTACATTTAAATTCTATACTATTCTTTTTAAAAAGTGTACATATGTAAACATGTATACACATATACTATATATGAAGTTTGTTTTCTTTCTTTTAGATTTCACATATAAGTGAAACCATTTAGCATTTGTCTTTTTTTGTCTGACTTATTTCACCTGGCATAATACCTTCTAGGCCCATCCATGTCATTGCAAACAACAA
>PVIA01006323.1:0-99332 GCA_004024845.1 Tonatia bakeri | reverse complement strand
TTTGTTATATGAAATAAAGAAAAATAAGTGAGAGATCATGATATTTTGGTCCAAAATAATGTATGTGTGAAACAAAAACAAGTACTGTATGAAAAGTGACATTATTACATGCAGTAAAATGAATGATAATGACTTGACATCATCTAATCCAGTCCATATTTAAATCTCTCCCTTTTCCTACAATTGTTCTTTTAACAATTTGTCTTGGTCAGTATTCAATGCAGACAGTGAAAGTTTGTCCAGCAGTTCTATGCTTTTTCTAAACAGTTTTTTTTTCAGAATATGACAGAGAAAACCCTCCAAGTTTGTGATTTTATCTTGTTTTTCTATCTCATGCATTTGTTAAGTACAAGTTAAAAAAATATTAAATTTAAGGGTTCTTGGTTCAAAACAACCAACATGGTATGATATAATCATATTTAAAAAAATACCAGAAATAATTTTACCAATTATATGTGCTTGTTCACTTGATAGGAAAATCATGTCCATTTACTGATTTTAAAAATATTTTAATTAAAGTATTTTATCTTTCTGACACAAAACACAATAAAATATTATACATTTATTTATTTTTATGAACATGAGTGGTAATGTAGACCATGTTCAGTAGAGTGACTCATGTTTGGATAATGTTGGGTCATACGAGCAAACAGACTTTCACTACTTTAATGCTTATTTTTTCAAAATATTTTTGATTTTCATATATGCCTTTTATTTTTTATTGAATTTATTGAAGTGTCATTGGTTAATAAAATTATATAGGTTACAGGAGTACAATTCTATAATACTTCATCTGTATATTGTTTTATGTGTCCACCATGTAATTCATATCACATTACATCAACAGACATATAATTTTGTGCCTTACTGCCATTATTAATACTGACATTAATAATATTAATATTACTAACAAAATTAGTGACTTAAAAAGCCACACACATTTGTTATTTTACATTCTGGAGGTCAAAAGTCCTAACATCAAGGTCTTGTCTGGTCCGTGTCTGACTAAAAGCCGTAGGGCAGAATCTTCATCTTTCTCTGTGTTACCTTTAGTTCTGTCTTCACATCCCTCTGTTCACACTGAGCTTGCTGCCTTGGTCTTATGAGAACCCGTGTGGGCTGCACTGGGGCCATCCTGATAATTCAGGATGAGCTCCCCATCTCGAATAGTCTTAATTTACAACAGCAAAGTCCATGTTGTTGTTCAAGGTAACAGTAGTCACAAATTCAGGATTAGGAAGAGGCCATTTTTCAGCCTAGCAAAGGCCATTTGTGTGTATGTGTATACATGAAGTTGTTGGTGTGAAATGTACATGTGTTTTGTCTTTTTTTATCAGGATTTTCCCTATTAGTAGGGTTAGTCCTTATCTTTTGCTACAAGTGGCAATTATTTTTCAGTATCTGTTTGACATTAAACATAGCTATTTTCTGTCATGTGATTTTTTTCTTTTTTTATAATACAATGGAGTTTGGCTTTTACTATTTTTAGTGTATAAATTTGAGACCATAGACAGGCCAACATTTTATGCTCTATTTTTAAAAAACTGTTAATTATTATTTCTACATATTTGGATAAAATGATACATATTCTCCTGGCTGGCATAGCTCAGTGGATTGAGCGCAGGTTGTGAACCAAAGCATCGCAGGTTCGATTCCCACTCAGGGCACATGCCTGGGTTGCAGGCCAAGGCCCCCAGCAACCACACATTGATGTTTCTCTCTCTCTCTCTTTCTCCCTTTCTTCTCTCTCTAAAAATAAATAAATAAAATCTTTAAAAAATAATATATATTCTGTTATAGCTATTTGGTATTATTGAGAAGGATTGGTAAGGGCAATAATCTGTTAGTTCCTAAATATGAAAAAATAATTATCTGTTGGTTTCATATGTAAGAGGTATTTAACAATATAAAATCCTTATAACATGCTCCATCTCCTAGAAATTTGGCAGGTATTGCTCCATTATCATCCATGACAAATTTGAAGCCACACTGCTTTCCCCTTAAAAATGACTTGTTCTCTGGTCTGCCTCCCCAAGTATTTAATTTATAACAGTATTTAATCACCTTACTATGCTATAGCCAAATAACACAATTTGGGGGCAATTTCACCTGAACTTGTTATATGTTTTCAATGTGCACCAGTGAGTTATATTTTAAATGTGGTCTTGGAGTTTTTCCCTTTGAGAAGTTCAAGTATGAATGTTCTGCATCTTCTTTAACTTTCATATGTATTATTTTCTCTGATCATCTTTATCTCTCTGTCTGCCTCAATCATAGTGCCTGATTGCCATGATTCTAAACTTTATGAACTGTATGGTTATTATTATAGTTATTAGTATTTATGAGTAATGACTAGTTTCCCTTGATCCCCTTCCTGTTTTACCTTCACTGTTAAACGGTATTTGTTTTAAATATCTGTTCTACCTGTTTCTTTTTTTTTTTCCTTACCAATCTGCTATCAATTCCCTGAGATCTGTGTCTCTGTGTTCCTACTTCATAAAGATAATTTGATCAAGTCTTTTGGCTCTTGTTTTACCATAAACTTTAAAAACAAAATTTATGGTAAAAACTTTCAGCAGACTCATGGAAATTGTTTTGCTAGTACATGTTCTCCCTCTGCCATGTGACTTTAGGTTCCTGGATTTTTCTTCTTCGTTTTTAAAGTTTGTATGTTCTGAGACAGATTTTATACTTCTGGGAACCGCTCTCATATAGGGCATTTCCTGTGTGCTCCTTTCCTTACTCCAGTGTGTATTTACGAACCCACTGTTTCAACATTTTAAAAAATTAGGTTTACTGTCTCAGACTGTGTCTGCCAACTTTGGTAAGTATAATTTACAGTTTCTCTGGCAATTTCTGAACTTGAAGTAAAGTACCTTCTGTCCCTCGGTAGTTCTCACATTCCTTCCAATGGAACAGTGCTCCGTGATTCGCAGGGTTTTTTGAGCTTTCAACCTATATTACAATGTTAGGTTTTAACTGCTTCCTTGTTTCACTGAGCAGAGAGCTAAGGTTTTTGTTTTTTATATTTTCCTGTAACTGTGGGATTATTACTAAGAAGCTAATTTTGGAATTTTCACTTTCTGGTGTCCTCTCTGTACTGAAAGCTTATGCATTGATTTTAGATTTTTTTCCATATAAGGCACAAGAAGGTCTTATTTCATTTAAAAGCTAAATTTTCATCACTATAAATCAAACTACAAACAATATAAAATGACAGTTTTGAAAAGCATTAAGTTTTGATTTGATCAAAATATTTTACTGTAACTTTAGAAATTTATTCCAAAGAATAGTGAAGTTTTAGATTAAGAAATGAATTTCACATTATTTGATTGAGGAAAGTGAAATATTGAAAACTGTCATTAATATTTTAGGTAAAGCAAAAACTACATTGTAAGGCTGCTAGTCCTTTCATTTTACAACAAATATACACAGTCAAGCTAAAATTATTTCCCAGAAAATCTAATATTATACAAGTGAAGTTAGCTTCAGATGACCAGGGCACTGGAAAGAAATGTGTCTATGTTAGTACATGAACAGCTAGGTTCACACTAGTAAGTTATTGTCAGAATTTAAATGGACAATCTCAAATGTGACTACACCTAATACTGAGCAACAGCAGTAAGTGTTGGAAGAGGAAAATCCCATGTTCTTGGTTAGTGGTTGACTGTGGGCAGCACAACTGTGAGGAATAGGTGGGATTTAGTATAACTCCAAAAGAACAGAGAATATGCTATTCAGATTTACATGGAAAATTTAAATGAAAAATTAATGTTTATCATACATTTAAATAATTTTTATTAAAGCAATGATGTATATGTAGTCTTAACTTTCATATTTAATTTTCTTCTGTTTATGACTTTGTTTCTTATTTAAGATAACAGAAGACAACAGCAAAAGTGAGCTAACTTGAATTTGTTTAACTTATATAAAATATTGTTTTACAGTATTTGATATTATAACTAGCAATAACAATATATTTATAACATGCTTTAAAATTAATCACAATATATGCATATATTTATATGTTGTAAGAAAAAGTTTTAAGGGTTTTTCAAATTCTGGGTATCAGATATTAATTTTAATAGTTATACAGGTTCCCCTCAGTACACATAGTTATCTCGACCAACTACTAGTTAATCACAAACTATTGGTTAATAATTTTGGGAACTGTATTGATTTTACTTTTCTCTAATTTTATACATATACTTTTGTAAATATAATAAAATATTTTAATTTTCATTAGATTTTATGTATATAACTTAATACATATAATATTCAGCCTAAATAAAATTTCCTCAGTAATAAATACATATTGTTAAGACTATTAAATACACACATACACCATAAAGGAGTGACATAAAGTTGGATAACACTGTGACCTTTAATTTACTTTCCATTCTATAACTGGTAAAAGCACTAAAGCCATATGAATAAAATAAGATTTTTATGTTGATACAGCCTTTATTTTGCAAATATCCCTCTGTATATTGTGCTTCTATTCAACATCTTAAAACAGAAATTTATTAGTCTAAAGGGATGACCCTAACTGATCCTAGATTAACACTAGTGATCAACTTTCTGAGATCTATTTGCATATCCAATTTCTATATCATGAAGAAACCTTAGAGGAGAAAGCTTAATGCACACGTGCTTAGATTGAAAGACAGTAAAGAAAAGAATATGGAAAGATATCCTGACATCATGGTCCTGTGAATCTGGAGTTTTATGGAGAAAAAACCCATTTGTGTTGAACACAAGGTGATCCAGGGTTGTTAACACTAAAATAAATTAAGCCCATTTTTAGTCCTGTAAATCCCCTGCAGGTTTTTCTGGAGACCTGGCACTGTAGGCAGCAGTGATCCTTTGCAAAGCAGTAATGACAGAGTAGCAGTGGGAACTCTGCTGTCCAGGATACGGACTGGATGCTCATCAGAAAATTGGCAGCAAAACAGCAGAGGCCACCTGTTTCTGATTTAGGATATAAATAATAATATGAAATCATTACCACCCCCACACTCTTAATGACTTAGAAAATTTGAAGTACATTATTATTCTAAAAATTTATTCTATAATTTCAATTGCTCTAAATTCATACTAAATACCATTTTTGTTGCTAATTTTTCATAAATACAGTCTTAAGTATGTTTATTTTCTTGCATTATATTAATCAAAATATTTGCTGCTAATTTTATTTGCAGGAGGCTACACATGTGCTTTATTACTTTCTACTGTATTATACAAAAAAGAATAATATATGCTGTAGTAAAGAAATGCTTGGTGCTAAACTTTCTTGTTTTTTCTGTTTATGCAGAAAGTGCACATATGCCTTTGCTGGCCTATCGATATCTGTGTTTATGTCTATATTTATATAAGTATCAACATCTGGATGCTATGTAAGTAATTCAAGAAAATATAAGTTGCAGAAGTCATTTATACCAATGGTAAGACTGGTCTCTAAGATTCCGTGATGCTGACAGAAACACTCAGAGATGCCAGAGCTAAGGGTGAAAACAAGCAGGGTTCCTAAGAAAGAGCTTGGACTCCAGATCCTTAGAAGAGATAACTGGCTTCTGCTTTGCTTATGTTTTATGAGTGAGAAATAAATTTTATTATGTTACATCACTAATATAAGTTTTGGTTATATTATCCAGTACTATTTTCTGATTACTGCATGGTCCTTTGTAAGCTTTTCATTCTGTGGAAATAAAAAAGTAACATTTTTTTTGTGTGTACAAGACCTTTTTATTTTTAGGTGTTTGCATAGATAGAGTAATCAACATTTTTAATTGTGGTAAGTTTTAATAAAGCAAAATATACAGTTTTTAATATACAATTGAAATAACTTCTGATAAACATACAGTGATGAACTTCATATAAGCATTACCCCGATAAGTATACAGAACAATTCAGTCACTTGAGAGCATTTCCTTATGCTTCCTTCCAGTTTCCTTCCCCATCCTATCCATTACGCCCACTACCATAAGCCAACTCTCTTCTGACATTCATTAACATTGATCAGTTTTACTGTTCTTAAACTCTATATAAAAGATGTATTACACTCCATAATTTTTGTATCTGGTTACTTTTATTAACAAAATTCTTTGTGGATTTTATGATTTTTCATGTGCCAGTAGTCTATTGTGTTTTATTGCTGAATAATAATCAGTTGTGTGAATACACTGTAATTTGTTTAGTCACAAACCTATTCTGGGAGATTGTTTTCCCTCCCAGTTTCTAGGTATTATCAATCAAACAATATGAATATCCATTACAGGATTTTGTATGAATTTAATTTTTAGGAGTAAAATTGCTGGATAATAAAGTTGGTGAATGTTTAACCTTTTAAGGAAGTTGAAACAATTTTCTGTAATTGTTATAACATTTCTCACACCTAAAAGCAATGTTTGATAGCTCCATTTACCCACATCCTTGATAATAACTGACAATGTAGTGTTAGTTTTTGTTTTTTACAATATTAGTCCCTCCAGTGGGTATCTACATCAATGTGGATTTGATTTGGATTTTCCTGAATACCCATAAATATTCTCTGTGTTATGAATTTATTGACCCTTTGAGCATATTCATTTCTGAAATGTCTGGTTATGTCTTTGCCTATTGTAAAATTAGGTTCAAATTACATTATTGTTGTTAATTTTAGGAATTCACTACATATTTCAAGAGTAAATCTTTTATTAGATATATGTTGTGATAAACACCAAATGCGATTCACCAGCCTTTATTAAGAGCTTTTTGGCACAACTTTTGGGACTGCTAACAACAGAGAGCCTTGGCTGTCAACTTCTTCAGGAATTGCCACGGCTGTACAAATCCATTTCACTCAAGTTCATGTTTGTGCTTGGATGGGCTGCTTTCACAGATTATTTGACACCAGATAATTCTTGGCATAGGTGATAAGCAAATCTTTCACTGTTGATAAACTAGAATGGCATAATGGTAAAAAAAGAAGACACATTATTAGCTGCGATTATCTCGGCTTTTGATAAATATGGGAGAAACCGTAAGTATGAAGGCAATGGAATAGTTGGATATTGTTGAACTTGACTGGCACTTTGACAATGCTAATGAAAAGCTGAGAGTAATTAAACTGTATGAAAATTGGTCAAACCTTTAGAAGCTTGCAAGTAGACTCTCACCTACTGCAGATGATAGAGAAATACAAAGTCCAGTTCATAATCTTCAGAATAGCCAAGTTTTAGAAAAGTTTATATTCTCCAACAAGACAGGTTTGCTATGCCAAGTTCATAGTCCTGTTTGGAAAAGAATAAGGAGGTGATGTGTGATGAACAGAACTTATTTAATGGCTCAAAAAACCTTGAATGGCCAGAGTAGTGTAAAGGCTCTGAGCACACATAAGTGGCTCACCCTTCCATGTTATGAGCTAATACTTACCACTTGCTTGAAACAATACTGAGACCTACCCCTTCCAGATATGCATGTCTCACCTTCCCATAACTGGACTTGTGTGATTTAGGCTTCCTTTACCCTCACAGATATGCAGCCTAAAACTAGGATTTAGTCAAAGCATAAATGACAGGGTTCTACTGGGCCTGATGGAGAATGAAAGGGGTTATGTATGCTCCAAAGAAGCTATAAAACCTAAAGCCAAAACATATACCACAAGAAATAGAACAGAGTGCATACAATTTGATTTTGAGAGTGACTAAAGAAGGAACATCTGGAACAAAAGGTTGGATGAGTAGGTGTTTATTGATTTAGAAGTAATTTCCTAAAACACAGAATTCAACATGGTAACAAGGACCTTTGGAGATGGTATGAACTCTTCATTAAGATAGCTCCTAGATGCATGAAATGGTGACTGACACACTAAGTTGTAGAGGAATATAGTAGCAGTCAGTGGAAGAAAAGAATAAAAGGCCCAGGGTGGTCATGACAAACTGGATATGCACTACATAAGGCTAGGAAAACCAAAATGATTTTGTTCCACAGAACTGCCAGAAGTACAGAATTTAAGAGGGTAAAAAGGCCATAAGCATTATTAAAAATTTCAGTGGTGTCTCACATCTGCAGATG
Source organism: Tonatia bakeri (assembly GCA_004024845.1). Classification (NCBI taxonomy): domain Eukaryota; kingdom Metazoa; phylum Chordata; class Mammalia; order Chiroptera; family Phyllostomidae; genus Tonatia; species Tonatia bakeri. The sequence goes on along the minus strand of PVIA01006323.1, from coordinate 91,277 downwards.
ATGTCTAGAGGTAGAAAACAACATCACAAAACTAGAGTCACTGATAAAAATAGGTCTAACAGGACTCTGTTAGAAATTATGAAGGTGAATGGGTGGTACTTAACTAATTGAATCAATAAAAGCAAAATTATGATAAATAGTGGCAAGATCAGTGGAGGAGTAGCAAGGGTAGCAAGTGCACTAAGTATTTAGAGAGGTCACAGGGACATTAGTTAGAGACTAGCATTCTATAGCAAATTGAATGAACCCACAAGAATACTACTCAGTTTGTATCATCAAAACAAAGATGAAGGCTCAGGAAACTGAAAGTAGAGCCCCAAGGAAAAATTCATTGTCCCTGGCCAAATTAGTGATCCCAAACCAATTTTAACACCTGAAACAAAACAAACAAATAAAAAGCCTCCAAGAAAAAGGGTACACATAGATCATAGTGATCTCCTACTCCTTTCCCAAAGTGATCTTCCATCACTTACATAGGTAAAAGAGCCACAGGCAGAGACAATCCAGCTATTTCAAGGACTGTTGGGTAGAGTCCGAGGTAGCATTGATGCCAAAAGACTCAAAGCATCACTATGATTAACATCTCAGAATAAGATGAGAAGGAGGTCAATTAAAAAAAAAAGTCATGGCCAGGATCTGGTATTACAGCATTTCCACTGTACACTCCCTTGAGCAGATAATTACCCCCCAAAAATGTAATTGGTAGTTGGCGAATTCCTCATATTGGGCTCAGCTTCTGGGATGGGTCATTACATGTGAGTTCTTAGTCCATTCTGTTATCAGGTTATTAGGCTTTTTTCAATATTGCAGTAGGTTTTATATATTTTGGATATTAACCTCTTATAAGATATATGTTTTGCAAATATTTTTTATTTCATTGGTTGCCTTTTCACTATGTTGATTATTTATTTTCCTGTGCAGAAACTTTCTAGTTTTATGTAGTCACCTTTTTTTTTTTTATTTTTGTTGCCTGTACTTTGGGTGTCATATCTATACAAGTATCAAGAAGCTATTGCCCTATGTTTTGTTCTTCTTCTTTTATTCTAGGAGTTTTACAGTTTCTTGTCTTTCCTTTAAGTCTTTATTCTAAGTAGTTTTTTTGTATGGTAAAACATAAGGGTCTGGTTTTGTTCTTTTATATGACATTTCTTCAAAGAAGACATACAAATGGCCAATAGGACTCTGAAAAATGCTCAATATCACTACTCATTAAATTAGGAAATGAAAATCAAAATCACAGGATGGCTATTGTCAAAAAACTAAAACACAACGAATACTGACCATGTGGAGAAATTAGAATTCTTGAATCCTGTCAGTGGAAATGCAAAATAGTGCAGCTGCTAAGGAAAACAGTATGAACATTCCTAAAAAAAAAAAAAAGAGAGAGAGAGAGAGAATTACTGTATGATCCAGTAATGCCATTTCTGGATATTTGCCCTAAAGGTTTTAAATAAGGATCTCAAAGTACTATCAGCACTCCAGTGCTTATTGCAGATCTTTCACATGGGGCCAAGGTATTGAAAAAACCTAAGTGTCCATTGATTGATGAATAGACAAATAGTGTTACATACATACAATGGAATGCAATTTAGCCTCACAAAAGGAGGGAATTCTGCAATGTGTGAAAACATGGTTGAACCTTGAACATAATATGCTGTAAAATAAACCAGTTATGGAAAGACAAATACTACATGATTCCATTCATGTGAGGTATCTATATAAAAAAATCGTCTCATAGAGCAGAGAATAGAATTATTGTTTGCAGGAGCTAGGGAATGAGGAAAATTGGGAGCTACTAATCAGCTGGCAAAAGCTTCATTTAAGAAAGATGAATGAACTCTAAAAATCTGTTGTGCAACAATGTATTTATAGTAATGCTGAGTTGTACACTTAAAGATTTAAGAGTGCATATCTTATGTTAAGTGTTCTTGCTTCAATAAAATAAAAATTCAAAAAATAGTCAATATATTTGATATTCTCAAGTGAAAATGTCTGATACTTTTCAGTCCTCCAAAGGCCAAAGGAGTATAAATAAAACATATTGTATCCTAAGATTTTAGCCAGTTTTAAAGAGCTAAAGGATGCATACTGATCACTGTCATATAATGTAAACCAACATCTTACATTATAAATATAAATATAAATATAAATATAAATATAAATATAAATATAAATATAAATATAAATATAAATATAAATATAAATATAAATATAAATATAAATATAAATATAAATATAAATATAAATATAAATATAAATATAAATATAAATATAAATAATATAAATATAAATATAAATATAAATAAATATAAATATAAATATAAATATAAAGTCAATACATATCATTTATATCAGCTCTAAATACAAACAAAAAAGATTCTGGTAAATCAAAGCAGATTACCATAAGCTCAACCAAAAACAATGCAAATACTGGCTGCGCATATTGTATTGTACCATGATTTGATGAATTTATTTTTTTCTATCACTGTCAGGACTGCACAAATTCACATGGAATTAACAATATACATTTACAATTCTGCTGTTTTCCTTTTGTACTTTCCCACTACCTTTCAGAAACAGTCTTAAGAGACCCTGGCCACTTGAATAGTCCAAAGAATATCACCTCGATCCACTATATTTACGATGACATGCTAATTGCACAAGAGGAGGAAGAACATATCATGTTTAGTGCCTTGGTATGCCCCTGTACTCCAGAAGGTGGGAGATGAACCATAAAAATGTTCAGGAGCCTGACATTTCTGTACATTGTATAGGGTTTGAATGATTATGGGCACAGCAGGAAAAACTAACAAGAGAGTGGGATACATTACTGTGTCTTGCACCTGTCATCATGATGGAGGAAGCACAGTGCCTAATAAGCCTCTCTGGGTTTTGGACCCAGCATATTCCACACCTGAGAATACTACTCTGACTTACGTGCTGGGTAACATAAAGTTTGTCTGAATCTCATAGGGCCCAGTATAGGAGAGTGTTCTGTAATAGAGTCAAGCTGCTTTTCAAGCAGCCCTGAACTTGAACCACAATCCATCGCAGATCCTATGATATTAGATAAATAAGTAGTGTGAAAATTATCATGTAGAGTATACAGCAAACATCTATGGGGATATCATAATACAGATCTCTAGATTTCCAGAGAGAGACTCTGCATAAAATTACATATCTTTTGAAAAACAGCAAGGATTGATGAGTCTTAATGAAGAAAAAGTTACTGACCATGTGGCATTAAATGACCATGTAGCCACAATTGCTTATTGTGACCTACATTTAAATTCTAAAATCATACAGGCCAGGTGACAGTCCATTGTAAGTCAGAAGTGGAAATTATGGAACTTCCAGATAAACAGGATCAGAGGGCACGAGTGAGCTTCTGGAGTGTGTAATAGATACCTATGCCATTCATTAATGTAGCAACTCACACATAAAGTTTTATGGGGAATCTTTTATAACCAATTGATGGAGAAGGGAAAGTTCAAGTTTGGCTCACAGAGGAGCACACTTAATATACAGGTGCCATTCAAAGACAGAAAACACCTTCACAACGGTTCCGCCCAGCAATAATATTACAAGAGGGTAGCAAGGGAAAATATTCCCAATGGGTAGAGAATTGTGGACCTGGCTCTCTAATTTACTTATATGGAAAGAGAAATGTCTGGAGTTTATAATATACATGGATCAAAATTCAGATGTAAATGGCTTGGTTGGATAGTTAGCAGCCATAAAAGGAAAGGCTAAGATTAGAAAGATTACAAATAATTTTTCTAATTTATATATACATTTATAACAAAGTATTAAAATCTTAGTATAACATATTAACCTTCAATAGAGAATATTCTCCAAGAAAGAGGCACATAAAAAGCAGACAAAATGGTTAAGCTGTTTTTTAAAAAATTTCTACCTTAAAAAATAAAATTGACATAAACATATCATGGAAAGTAGGCAAGCCTATATGAACTGAAGTAAAAACAGAGATCAGTACTAAATACAGGCCTAAGTATTTGCACAGGACTCTTCTAAGTCTATCAGGACAGCAGTCAATTCTCAGGTTCCATGTAGCATTAAAATCTAACAAATATTTTGAGATGAGACCACCATGGATTTGGGCTTCTTGAATTTCTAATTTTATTTCCTGCCTGTCTCAGGTGACTGTTGAAACCATGTGTGTTTCACTTCCCCCAAATTCAATGGGCATCCATACTGGCAAAAAAGGCATGGAGGAGAGTGGTGCTGATCTACGCACCTCAGAAAGTGCTACTTTCTCTTAAATTTCAGCATTTTTCTTACAACTTTGAGATACATTTAAAATATGATTTTTGTAATACATCTAATTGTTCCTAGCTTTGGCAGCAAAGCATTGCCCTGCCATGCTCAATTGTATTATAGAATGAAGTGGAAATTATTTTTACTGATTATAATTTCAAAGTAGAAGCTCATTTAACAGATATTTTTGACATGCAAGACATTCATCTCAACATAGAACTAGATTTGACTTCTTTTCCTTATTAAAAAAAAGACACAAGGCAGAGGATAAAGTCAACAAAGTGTCTTTTTCCATAGAAGTTATTAAGTATAAAGGACTCTGTTTATACTGCCTCCACTGCAAGTCTTATATCAATGCCATCTGGGCAAGGCATTTGAGAAATAGAAAGGCTGTTAAGAATTGTAGTTTGAAGTGTTTTATTTAGATCTGTAAAGCACTGAGATGCTCTACATCCCATAAAATTGAACATAATTAAATTTATTATCCGAATGCTCTGAAGTTGGTCTAGCACTGATGAATACAAGCAGCCTGGAACTTGAGGCCAAAGAGTTCCAGGGAGAAAAAGTATAGAAAAAGAAAAGGAGTGGCAATGTCATGAGGCAGGAAACCATGGAGCAGAGTATTCATGCCCTCTCACTGTAAAGCCAGCGGCATCCCTGTAGGACACTTGCAACATAAATGGAAAATAAAGACCAGCTGATGACAGAGAAAGGGAGCACAGAAGGTAAGTGAGCAATAGTAAGGCAAGACTCAGAGGAAGCAACAATGTCAGTATTCACACACTGAAAGTTTTAAAACAGAAAAGAGTTTCGAGAAGAGGTTAAGATTCCACCAAAAAGAGTTGATACAAAAGAATACAAATGGGTTACAACTTAGACTTTTTGATAGTTTTTATTACGTAAATTTTGAAAACTTGTTTATAGGAGACTGAACTTAAAATCAAGGGAAAAAGAACACGAAAGAAAATATTTGCAAGTATAGTACAAAGGATTGATTTTACCTATAACTATTTCTTAAAATCACAGGTTAAAATGGCAACAACTAAAGAGCAATAAAGAATATTGTGAAAGCTACAGACAAAAAATAATGGGTTTTAAACATGAGAAACTTCTCAATCACACTTGCAAATGCATATAGAATTACAATTGTGTCATCATCAAACTGATGAAAACCAAAATGTTGACAAGTCAATTTGTTGTTGTTCATGTATAGAGAAATTAATATGTGGTTAGTAGGAGAGTAAACTCTGTGGAAAACAGTCTGGCAATACCTACGGAAATGGAACTACACCAGTGATTATATTTCAAGGACTTTATCTTACAGATCTGCTCGTAGATGTTTAAACTTTCATTGGTGTGAGCATTGCAGCACCTCTTGTAACAGCAACATTGTAAAAAAGTAAATGATTTTGATGCCTGATTAAATAATTGTACTACAACTACACAAGGGAATACTATAACATTTTCAAAGAATGAGGCAAATCTATCTTTATCTGCATTAAACTTCTAGACATTGTTAACTGCAGAAGAGAAGGAGGGAAAATATAGGCAAAGAACATAAGCAGATGGTTACATCTGTGCACTTGCTTCAGTGTGTTTTTATCCTTTTAATTTTTTTTAATCTTTGTACCCTAAGTTCAACTTTATAAAACAAAGCAACTAAGTAATCTATTAAAACATTATAAGTATATAAAGGCATTGAACCCCAACTTATCTTTAAAATTGGGTCTCTTTATTTAATAACCAAGTCATTTACAGTTTTATAAATGACCACAGTTGTGAGCGTCTCATTTTAATTTTCTTAATGAATGGAAACTTGAAGATCTGATGTTTATTTTATTGAGTCATGTCAACCACATAGATTAGAGTGTTTTTATAATAACTTCATCTGATAATTGGGCAACACATGATTGTTTACAAGGTGCTTAAATGTTATTTTCTCATACATTATGTCTACTTAACGAATCAGTTCATGTATAAGCTTAATTCATATCTTTAATACTTTCATGCACATAGATTCATAGACATTTTTAAGATTTATTTATTTATTTTAGAGAGAGGAGAGGGGAGAGAGGAAGAGAGGAAGAGAAACATCTATGTGTGAGAGAAACAAGTCAGGGGACCAAGCCTGCCACCCAGGTACATGCGCTGATGGGAAATCAAATCTGAACCTTTCGGTTTGCCAGACTACACCCAATGCACTGAGACACACTGGTCAGGGCTACACATATATATTTTCACTTGAAGGTATAAATGTGATACTAGAATTTCATACTTACAAATAACAATAATAAAAATGAGTGAGTGCAGATCGTCATTTTGTGGTCTACTGTAATAAAATACTGACTCTGTAAGTCATTAAAGCTCTTACCCAGTACAAAAAAAAAAGAAAGAAAGAAAGAAAGGAAAGAAATTGTGCTGTTTCTCAGAGCAAAGAATTTCTTGAGTTCTGATGGCTTTCTGCTGACCAACAGATGGATCTGTAAATAACAGATGGTTTTATAAGCAGTTCTGTCATCTTAGCATCTAAAATGCTTTACATGCCAAAGCTGTAGAAGTTTGGCCTCTGCTCTTGTGTGTAAGCCTGCTGTTAGCTTGGTTCTTGGTAGCTTTTAGCTCTGACTGGATTTCTCTGCAAATTATTGTCCTCTGACTCAGTATCATATCCATGCATACACACCTTCCCTCCATATTCACATATTGTATTCACATATTGCACAGAATGGCTTCTTCTTGTACAGAGAAAAAGTCTTACTGGAACTTTATCATAGTCAATATATATAGGTAAATTAAATATTTCTATGCTATTTTATAGACTTATTTGCTTTTTATCACTTAGATTTTTATACCGGTGTCAGTTTTTAGACTAAGAATGCTGGCTTTTAAAATTTTAAATTTGATAAACTCAAGTAGCTACATTATAAGTTTAAGGATAACATATGCTCATTTGTAAATATACACACATATACACACACAGAAGGGTATGAGAAACTAGAGTTATACCACTAGCTAAATTAAAATAAATTACAGTATCAAAGCACTGATAATCTTCAAAACTCCTTTTATACATATATACATGTATATATACCTAAACATATACACATTTTTATAGTAATAGAAATCTTTTTAATGATATTTTCTAACTTACTTTATTTAGTTAAGTTTTAAAGGAACATATTTTCATGTCAGTAAATTAAGTATCTATATTATCATTTTAAGTACTGCACATCATTGCACTATATACATTGATGATGTAAGTAATTTCTTAGCACATTGATGTTTGCACTGCTCGTTCTCATAGAGGCTATGTTAAACATCTTGGGACATATGCCTGTGTCCACTTCACTTATGGAGTACTTACTATATGTCAGATGCTGTCCTGAGGACTTTAAATGCATTAACATGGATTTCTTTCAATGGGTTTTTTAAATAGATACTATTTATTATTTCCTGGTGATGAGGAAACTAGTCTTACAGAGGTAAAAGCATAACTCAATCAATTGGAATATAAATTTCAGGAGTGGGAAAACTCCATGCATGGGGTTATATTATTAAAAGTTACAATTTTATCAAACTTAGGGGTGTGGCCATGTTTACTGTTATGTTTAACTGAGTAGAGATATAATAATTTTTCATCTCAAGTAATTTCTAGTTTTCAAATTAGTCTGCTACAAACTACCATTTTATCTGCCAATGTTCCTGTTTAAAATAGCTGCTATTCCTGGTACGTATTGTGGCACTTTTAATTCACACTAATGTGGGTTTTGCTTACTGAGTTTGCCTGGTACACTCACCATTTGGCAGAGATGTCCTTCTGGTTCTGGTTTGCCAAGTTTTAGCTATGAAACAGCAACAAAAAATTCCACCGTGTCTGTATTTTATCTTTCCTAGTTCTGTCAGTATGCATCAGTATGCTGCTTTGTTGATCAAGTAGCATCACTAGTGGCTGTCAAACATCTCTCCTACTATCACCCCATACGCTCCAGCCTATGCTCTTCCATTTCAGGTGGTTGTTCTCAAGAATGATCTCCATTAATTGTTAAGTATATTTTATTGTTTATGCTATTACAGTTTTCCCATTTTTTTCTTCTCTTAACAACTGCCCCCCCCACTCCCCTCAGTTCATTCCCATGGGTTATACGTATAAGTTCTTTGGCTTCTCTGTTTTCTATACTATTTTTAACCTCCCCCTACCTGTTTTATGCCTATCCATAGGCTTCTTATTCCCTGTACCTTCCCCCCATTCTTCCCCTCCCCATTGCTTTCATTCATTTTATATTGTTATTTCTGTTACAGTTGTCCCCATTTCCTCCATTACTCTCCCTTTGCCCTACCCATATTCAATCCTCTCCTCTCATTGTCTTTTTTCATGGGGCCTTTATACATGTACCTTCCTCTTCTTTCCCCTGCTATCCACCTCCTTCCTTCTCTCTGGCTATTGTCAGATTGTTCTTTATTTCAATGTCTCTGGCTATATTTTGCTCACATGTTTGTTTCGTTGTTTAGGTTCCTCATATAGGTGAGATCATATGGTATTTGCCCTTCACCACCTGGCTTGTTTCACTTATCATACTGCTGTGAGTTCCACCCATGCTGTTGCAAAGGGTATGAGTTCTTCCTTTCTTTTTGCTGCATAGTGTTCCCTTGTGTAAATGTAGCACAGTTATTGTTGTTGTTGTTTTTTAATCTATTCATTTACTGATGGGTACTTAGGATGTTTTAGCATTTGGTTACTGTAAATTGTGCTGTTATAAATACTGGGGTGCATATGTTCTTCTGGATTGGTGTTTCAGGATTCTTAGGGTATAATCCAGGCAGTGGAATTGCTGGGTCAAAAGGCAGTTCCATTTTTAGTTTTCTGAAGAAATTCTATACTGTTTTCCACAGTGGCTGCACCAGCCTGCATTTCCACCAACAATGTAATAGGGTTCCCTTTTCTCTGCATCCTCTCCAACATTTGTTTGTTGATTTGTTTATGATGGCCACTATGACTGGTGGAAAGTGATATCTCATTGTGGTTTTGATTTGCATCTCTTTGATGGATAGTGATGCTGAACATATTTTCACACGTCCCTGGGCCCTCTGTATATCCTCCTTGGAGAAGTGTCTGTTCAGGTCCTTTGCCCATTTTTTAATTAGATTGTTTGTCTTCCTGGCATGGAGTTATGTGAATTCTTTATATATCTTGGAGATCAAACTCTTGTCCAAGATATCATTGGCAAATATATTTTCCCATACAGTTGATTCCCTTTTCATCTTGCTGCTGTTTTCTTTAGCCGTGCAGAAGCTTTTTATTATGATGAAGCCCCATTTGTTTATTCTTTCCTTTATGTACTTTGCTTTAGGGGACATATCAGTGAAAATATTGCTATGTGAAATATCTGAGATTTTCCTGCCTATATTCTCCTCTAGGACTTTTATGGTTTTGTGACTTATACTTAAGTCTGTTATCCATCTTGAGTTTATTTTTGTGTATGGTGTAAGTTGGTGGTCAAGTTTCTTTCTCTCTCTCTTTTTTTTTTTTTTGTATATAGCTTTCCAGATATTCCAACACCATTTGTTGAAGAGGCTATTTTTATTCCATTTCAAGCTCCTCACCAATTTGTTGAATATTAATTGACCAGTGAGACATGAGTTTATTTCTAGGCTCTCTATTCTGTTCCATTGATCTATGTTTTGCCTCTTATGCCAATACCAGACTGTTTTGATTACAATAGCCTTACAATATAGTTTGTTATCAGGTATTGTGATCCCTCCTACTTTGTTCTTCTTTCTCAAAATTGCTGAGGCTATTTGGGGTCTTTTATGGTTTGCAGATGACATGAGAGTGTACACAGAACACCCTGTAGACTCCACCAAAAACTACTCAACCTAATAAGCGGCTTTGGCAAAACAGTGGTGTACAAAATCATTATTCAGAAATGAAAGGCATTTTTGTACACCAGTATTGAAATATTAGAAACAAAAATCTGGGAAAAAATCCCATTTTCAATAGCAACAAGAAAAATAAAGTACCTAGGAATAAATCAAAACAATGAGGTAAGAGACCCGTACTCAGGAAACTGCATAACACTGAAGAAAGAAATTAAGGAAAACAAATAAATGGAAGTGTGTGCTGTGTTCATGGATAGGAAGAGTTAACATCATCAAAATGTCCATACTACCCAAAACAATTTATATATTCAATGCAATTCCTATTGAAATACCAATGACATATTTCACAGATGTAGAACAAACATTTCAAAAAATTTATATGGAATCATAAACACCCTCCCTTCATTTTTCACAACATCATGACCAGAAGAGAAATTATTTCTCCTCTCTGTGGATGAGGGAAAATTAATTTTAAACAATTTAAAACTTTTTATGAAGGGGTACCCCCCAAAAACAAAAAAAGATTGAATTATCTTCTAGAGGGTGGTCCCTTACAGTCTTGCCCTTGTAAGTGAGTGCATGAACCCATCTGTATCTGTGTACCAGCAGGCATTGTTGTGAGAGGCTGTGTTCGGCTTCAGTGAATTTTTTGGCAGACTCTTTCAACACATTTTCTTATTTCATGATGGGTGATTTACAAATACACCTGCCCAGAGCATGAAGAATGTTCAGCAGTTTTTCAACAAAAACAAAATGACCCATATGGCCCACGCTTACTATTCAAACCATCTTGCCCCAAGTATCTTTTCTTTTGTTTCCCTGGGTGAAAATAGTCCTCAAATGGAAATATTTTGTTGCTGTGGAAGAAGTAAAACAAAAAATGGCAGAAGTGTTAAAAGTCATCAAAATTGAAGAGTTCAAAAACTTTCGAGGAACAAAAAAAGATGTCTCACTATGTGTATTGCATCAGATGGAGAGTAACTGAAGGTGACTAAAGTATAAACATGTAAGAATAGATATATAATTTTTATAAATAAATTCCACTTCTGGCCCCCCATACACTGTATGTAGTGTATCTAGTGTATATTTTCATATGTATATTCACGTTTTGTATATGACTGTCAATGTTCCTGAATTTTTGATTTGGTAAAGCTTCTACCTTTGATCCTTCTCATTTTGCTTCTCAATAGTAATTTCTATGCAGATATTTATCAAACTTTTCTATGGCACCAAATTTCCTGTTTCATTTCTGGATGTCAACTGTCAACAGCATTAAATGCAATGACTTCGGTCTATAAAATCATTGCCTAATTCAGATTGGATTCAAGAGAGAAAAAGTAATAGAGAACTACATTAGTGTCTTAAAACTCAGTAGTGACTGTAAATATCTTGACAAATTTATGCCTCAAAAAAACCTCAAAGCAAAAATAAATATCCAAAACACAGAACAAGTACTATAGTTATTTAGTACACTTTTATACTTTCTCTATGAAATCTATAAATGATATAGAATAGGGATAGGAATACTTACAGTAACCATTCATATGTATGAAACTTCATCAATATGGTGTTAGGTATAATTTAAGTTGGAAGAGACTGAGATAAAACTTTAAGGATCTTATTGTAACTCCCTTATTATAAAGTTGGTAGGATTATCTAGTGTGTGGTTTGTCCAGAATCATCAACTAATAAGTGAGTATTCCAGAATAAAGTTTCAAAAACCCAGGTAACTTGTGAGTCATGTTGCCCAATTATAAGGGTGCCATTCACATTGTGTTTATGTGCATAGTGTCCCCTGGAGCACCAATCAGTTTAGAAAAGTGAGACCAAGAATAAAGTGAGTTAGAATAGTTGCCAAGGCAGTTAATTGTGAAGAAGAGATCTGATGCCAGAAAAAACTGATGAGATTGAGTTGAAAGTGTAAACTGTCTTCATATAAAAAATAAAAATAAACAAACAGTTCATGATTTATGACATCATCTGAAATTTCAATTATTTATGACTGATAGGAACTATTAGCTAAGGTACATGATTATAAGCCCATGGGAAAATACCAGATACCACTATGACTTTTATATTCATATTAAATTTGAGTAATATTAAAGCAGAGCGATATAAATGTCAACAAATTATCAATTTTTGCACAGTTGATCTAAAGTTTCCTGATATGAATAGGATATTTCTCCATTAGCTATTATGAAAGATAATTCTTAAACAGGACTCCAGTTTCAAAATAACAAATGGCTCTGAAGAACCTTGTGTATCATGGACATTATTAGTTGAATACCTATCTTATGCAAGACCAGAGGGAATATCTCCTGCTTTTGAAGTAGTAAACATTGGTTGGAATCTCAACCAGCTATTTTCTACCAATATGGATTCATCACAACTTGCTTTCTTTTGTATTCTCTTAACTATAAAAGAGTAATCTTTACATATCATTGTTACAAAAATTCTGAACAGCATATATTGCAGCACTTTGAGCATTATCATTTCTCAATAAGCACTACAAACAAAATATGCCACTTATCAAAACTGTACCTGTAAGCCTGCCTGGCAACTTCAGAAGTATCAGAAACAACAATCACAGTCACAACCACAGAAACACAATCAGTTAAACCAGAAGGATAGGCTATGATTTTAGAAACAGCACAGTGAAACTGGGAGACCTTGGATTTATCCTTATTCTTATTTTTATCAAACAAAGGGAGTGTTTTGCAGAATATCCATGTTATCACATTAATTTTGTGAAAATTCAGTTTTGACAACTATCTTTATTTGTAATGAATTTTTCAAGGACCTGAACTATCTTGGTCTGATAACCATGTAATGAACTGTGACTACTTCCACTATGCAAAAAACTTCAATTATTTATACATAAATGTAAAACATGTAAAAGTTGGAACATTCACAGAGAATGTACTCATTACTTAGACATTTAATGGTTTTAATTATAAATTCTAAGCACCAGTCATGGTTGTGGTTATAAACTTAATTTTATTGCTTATTTTCTGAAATATATTTCAGCCTGGGGCCTCTGTAAATTGATCCTAAGACACAGGCTTGAATGGAACTAGTTTACTCCCAAAATGATTACAGGAATCAGTTGTAAGTGGCACAGGATGTAAAACAAGAAAGGTTGAAGAACCAGTTCAACAATGTTTTATGGTGATTGCCAACTGCTAGTCTAAGACCAGTGTTTCATTCCATGAACCCTGCTGAGTAATCCAAGGAGCACCTCAGAATGATACACCCATTGGCCTCCATTCTACATTGGCCAGGGGGTCTTTAGAGATGGATGTGAACTTTCAAGTTAGTCCTGAGTGGGTTATCCCAGGTATCCTACTTCCCTACCTCAAAGAAGCATAAGAGCAAGAAGAAGGATTTACCTGGCTCTAGTTCAGATGAAAAGAATTGCTGGATTACCTTGAAACTGGTTGAAACAGTGGGAAAAGTACAAGGGAACAAGCAGATTTAGAATTATAAGAGTTGTCAATGCAATTAGATTCTTGTGATATTCAGGATATTAACCATAGTATAGATTATATTACTGAGGTTAGTTAAATAAAACTCCTTTACTATCAAGGTTAAAATTTCTATAATTACATTTATGAGGAAAATTATTATCTAAATGCCTATTTGCATTCTTCTTGAAGTGCTATAATTCAGATTTTTCTGCCTATGGGGCAATTTCTAGCATCTCTTATCAGTTACTTTCCACCCTTGCTTTCTAGTTAGAATTCCATAAATGTTCTGCTTGGGGTGCAGTACATTCATTTTAGCACTTCTAACTACAATGAGACAGTTTCCTTTGTAACTCTGTCCTAGGTTTGACTTAGAATCTAATTCAATATTCTAATTAAAATTAAATACTTCAGTTTTCCTTAATATACTACCCAGGGTTTGCAAAGAAATCTCTACCCTTACAGCCAATTTAAAGCTTTCATCTGAGTATTTTTCAGCCTCACCAGCAGTGCAAGTTAATAGTGGGTGATCTTTCATCCTGAAAAATGAATCCAGCTGTGTTACTACTAAGAATTGTTGGTGTACAGTCTGTTAAATAGCATGCAATTTCACTAAATCCTGATTAAAAAGTGCAAATAATGAGATTACCATAACTATGTTAATTATGGTCAATTTACATGATACTTTTATTAGAAACGTATTTTGTGCATTTTTAAAACAAAGTTTCCTCCATTATGAGATTATTTGTCAAGATGGAATTTGCTTGAAGAAAACCATAACAATCCATTTTAAGGGGGAAATCTCTCATCTTGAAAAAATATACTGGGTTTAGAGAAGCACAGTCTGTGACTATTAGACTTATTTTCAAAATTACACAAGCATTTTAAAAATAGACATTTGAGTCACATTAAAAAATAGGTGTATGATCTTAAGTGTAGATAAAATATATACAAAACTTTATAAAATGGCAAAGAATTAATACTACAAGTTTTTCACATCTAACCAAAAAACCTCAGTGCTGAGGCAGCCTCCACTTCTAAACATACCACTGTACAGATCTATGTAAGTTAATACTAATGTCCAATTATGTTTACACTGGGAATCCAAAATAATATGCTAATCAGCATGATTAAAAACAACCAGCAGAAGAAGCTGTGCTCTTCTTATACTCTTTTTTTTTTAAGATTTCATTTATTTATTTTTAGAGAGGGAAGGGAGGGAGAAGGAGAGAGAGAGAGAGAGAGAGAAACATCAATATACGGTTGCTGGGGGTCATGGCCTGCAACCCAGGCATGTGCCCTGACTGGGAATCGAACCTGCGATGCTTTGGTTCGCAGCCTGAGCTCAATCCACTGAGCTACACCAGCCAGGGCTCTTCTCATACTCTTCATGCCAGCTGCACTTGCAATGGAAATACTTTCATGGAGCTGAGGGCCATTAAAATATTGGCACAGTGTGGAAGTAGAACAACTGGGCAACTTGCTTATGTAATCATTCATATTAATCATTCATATCTTTAAGTCCCATAATACATTCCTGTAATTATGATTGTAAAGGCATTAATAAACTTTTGTTATGATATTTGATTAACTGAATCTTAAGAAATAAAATTTATTGTTATAATTAGAATTACATTACCTGGTATCTATAATGCCAGCCCTGAAACAATCTGAAACATGAAATCTAACAGGTTTAAATTCCAAAATACTTTATCATGTATCAACTGTGAGTCTATTTTATTTGTTCATCACTTATGAATAAATGATGGATGAATAATGCTGTATAGAAACACTACTACTTACATGTTGTTAATAAAGAAAAATATGTGCATAGTATCAGAGTAAATTCTTGAAGTCAGTCCCTCTTGGATCCATACCCTGATGGGTTTCCATAGTATCACAACCCCTGGCAAATTATAGGAATAAACTACCTGTTGGAAACAATAGAATAAAATGACTAGAGGAATTGTAGAAGAAAACAAGAAATCTGGAATATAATACAATAAGAGTAGATAACTGGGAAAGAGAAAGAACATTGAGACAAAGCATTCAGGCAATGGAAACACACAGTTAAATGTACAAGAGCAAGAGTGTGCGGAGTGCTTTCTGATAAATTCAAACCTCCTTCATCAGAGACGAAAGAGGAGGAGTAAAGTGCACTATGTTAAAAAGGAAGACTGGAGCTCATTCATTTAATACTGAATGAGCTCTGACCAAATATTTATTAGTAAGACTAAGGTATATGTGTACATGTGTGTATTTTTAGATTTATTTGTGTATAAAAACACATTCTATGCAATAAGTAACATAAAAATGCAAAATGTACATTTAATCAACTAAAATCTGTGTATGTAAAATAAAGGATATGAAAATATATCTATGAAATATCTGTTTTATTATAAATATGCATATATGTATGTGTGTATTATATATATAATTACATATAATTAAAAGGTTCAACTATAGTTCTTATAAGAGAGTTTTTACACTTTTAAGAACTCAAGTATGTATATCACAATAATTAGTGGCACCAAATTTTTTTGTGCTAAGATTTTTAAAGAAATGGGTTTAGCAAAGGGATATGGGATTGAACACTAGAAAGCATTGAGGATTTAAGAATTTAATATCTTATCTTGTGCTATAGGCCAAAATAGAAAGAATTATTAGGGAGAATTTTCCTAAAGATAAAAAAAACTATATTTGACATCAGGAGAAAAAACAGGGATTATAACAGAAACAATAAGATTAACTTCTGTACAGAGTTGAACTGTTGCATTTAAGAACTGTTAAAATTGGTTGAAATTTTATCTTAGATAATTTTAAAGAGCAAAGATTTGTAATAATTAGGGTAAAGATATTCCACAGAGCATAGTGACATGTTGATTCTGTGCTTTAAAAAAAAATGTAGAATTCTTTTTTGGTGGGATGGTGGCAGAAAAGAATTCAAAACTAGTTCCTGAAACTGTGAAGAGTTGGAAGAGGGTACTAGGCTCACTTTCCCCCTATTTACCAAAATATAACAACTAATTAACTATTTATATTAAATTATTGATTTTTAGATATGCACATTATAAAGAAAAAAAAACCAGAAAGAACTTACTAATTATTGAAGATCCCTGAGCTTCCCCTTCAAGCTGATATGGTTCTATAAAGTATCATTAGAGAATAAACAGCAGTCTGGAGCTTACAGAAAAGCTCCTGGTGTTCATGTGAAAATTATAAGATAATGTTCATTTGCCTGTAATCATCCACTAAAATGATGCCCCAGGGATAGCTGAGAAAATAATATATTCCAAATTATTTACCTACCTTATTAAAATGATTCCTTTATGTATCATCAAATACACAGTCTAACCCTCTGAAAGAAAGCTTTATCATCAGCTTGAACTATTTCTGCATGAATTCTGCTGGAAACAGAGTTTATAGAAATAGAAAACACTGTAAGGCTTGTTTGATATATGATAATAATTTTTGGTGAATATTCAAATTGGAAAGCTTTTTTTTTTTCTATGTTCCAGTTCTTTTTGGAGATCTTTCTTAGGAAAAAAAGTGAAACAAATGAAGGCCCAGAGGTGGCTGTTTTGTTGTTTTGGTTGTACAGTCCATCTGTTTTGGTAGTATTGCTTTTTATTTAAGTAAAATAAAAATAGTATTCAGAATTGCCTCTGATGTTCGTGTTCAAAGAGCATTGCCTTTACTGAATACAATGAAAGTTTCACACAGAAACATAAGGGATTTTCTTAATTGAGATTTTCTCTACCTTACAAATAGTGTTCTAAAAAAAACCCCAGTAATGTAAATGTCATTAAGACCGATGACATTTAAGGGCAAATGTTTTGGCAAGATAGTAAAAACAAGCATTTATATAACACAAACATTGTGTGTGTCTGTTTATGCTTATGTGTGTGCATTCACATGCATTCAAAACAACAATTATGGTGTCTTGAATATATATTGCTTTATTTTTTGTTAGAGTTCATATTTTGGTACACTGATTGCTGAAAAAACCTTAGCCCACTTGTCCCCATGCTTCAGTTATTTCACATGAAAAATTGTAGAACTGTGTTGTGTATTGGCTGATTCCTTGCTGTTTTGACTGAGGGTGTTTTGCTGGCACGTCTATACCAGCCCACGGGAGCAGAGTAGAACCAAAGAAACTGCTGGGCTGGTTATTGGAATTCCAGTCTGCATGTACCACAATGGTAAGGTCCCAGATATGAATAGGGACATTAACAATGTGTACCACAGCACTAGTACATGAGTTCTATACTATTCATTGTGATTGGGCATGTATCAGCTGTTATTGAAAACAAAGTGCGTAAATGTTTGAGATATTTTTTTACAGTTCATTTTTTAAGAGTAAGAAAGTGACTATATAAATAAACAAATGAAAATGAGTGCACATAATCACACTTGGGGTATCTTTGGTTGTTATATTGTAGTTAATAATATAGTTGATATCATAGATAATCAATTTTGTACATTGAATTTGCAAAAACATCCTTGTATAATATAGAATATCAATATGTATCCAAAATTGTTCCTGTCCATTTTTCATGGTTATAGATAAAGCCATATCAGTGTTAATAAATGTATTCTGCTACCACAGTAATCCACGTATATAATCCAATGTAGGGCCCTTTACTAAAACTCAATTAAGTACCTCTGTGAGTGCACAGCTGTCTATCTTAATGTATTAAAATTTCTCATTCTCTAGGTTAACTCATATATTCATTTTACCACTATGGTTCTGCTCCCTTGAGCATTTTCCAATTCCATTGATAGTTGGTTATTTCGAACTGGTGATTTTCTTTTTCTAATACAGTTAATCTCATCCTAAGGACCTGTTTATCTCCCCGTGCACTTCAAATCTCTAAATTACTCTGGAGAGACAGAGCATTACTTCCTCTTCAATACATGCAGTATCCTCATTGAAACTCCTCTAGTGTTAGTCTTTAATCTTACAACCCCTAAATGTGGAGGAATTTAATATACAAGACTGCATAAGACATCTTCCAAAGTTATTAGAGAAGATCTTATTGTTAAAACAAATTAAAATAACAAATATATTACTCAAATTTAAGCGTTACTAATAATTTCAGGGACACAAGGAACCACAAGGCACAGGTAGAGGAGAAAGTGATCAGGATTACTAATGTGATTCCCTGCTTTCTTGAAGCATCAGCTGTGCTCTGGGACCAAAATAACATATGAAATCTCTAAGCATTACCTAAACAAAGACCTTTCTACTAGCAAACACCATTGTCTTATTAGTTAATAATCTGACATTATTATATTAACAAGTTTGATAGAATCATTGGCTATCTTTCTCATGGGCATCCTTTAAAAAGGAAGAAATGGAATCAAGACCTGCCACTTGGCACAATTTGTCCTTTGTCAATATGGCTTTTCTATACAATTCTTATACATCTTTTTATTATTTTTCTTGCATCAATTTCCGCAAAACATTATACAAAAGAGCATTCCCACAAAGACTCCAGGAAACACTGGGAATGAACGATCCAACATGGCATAGGGATTTCCTCCACAAACCACGTCAGTCGGGATTGGATTTCTTTATTGGTCTTTACTATTGATTTATTAGGTCATTTATTACTTTTTTCATCACCCACAATTATTTAAATATTTTAATATACTGTTCTTACTGCATATGTATTTTTATGGACAAAGGGTTTTCCACAGTTATTTCAACAACTGTAAACTTCAAATAAACCTATCCATATGTTTTCTTACCTTGAAAATTATGTCAGTAAGACTTCACTTTTCACTTAAGTCTATCATAAAATGACAGAAAATGTATTTTAATGATGTATAATTGAAACAAAGGGGTTAGAATTTGACTGGCTGTGCCTCAGTTAAAATTTACCACATATTCCCAATGACAGGCTGTAACTTGAGATCAGTATTCATTAAAATCTGGACTCTCTTTGCTTGGCAAGGACAGCTATATATCAGATATCATGGCACAATTTTCTAAAGATACCAGTGTCCAGCTGTTATATAAACCCACCTATCTACTTCTACTAGAGATGGTTTTGATCTCTATTTGTCCAATGCCAAATAATAGCAGCACAGTGAAGACAGCCTTTTTAAATTTCTAGTATCTGGGTTGTTAGAGAACAACAGTAATAGCCATGTCAACCATTGATGACCTCCTAAAACTTAGCCTTAACAGAGTACATCATAACAATTTCACTTTTAGCTTGGTTCTTCAGTACTCACAGCCACTGACCTTCAAAATCATCAGATCCATGATTTCATATCTAAGGTCTTTCTTTGTGAGGCTATAGGTCCTCCACATCATTGTTGATGGGTGTGGTCATCTAGTAGAGCATGAGTTTTCAATTAGGGGCAATTTTGTTTCCAGGGGACACAGGCAATGCCTGGGGACTTTTTCAATAGGCGATGCCAGGGCCTTGCTGCTGGCATCTGGTGAGTTCAAGCCAGCAATGCTGCTAACATCCCACAATGTGCAGAAAAGTCATTCACAATGGAGAATTATCTAGTCCAACATTTCACCAGCCTAAGGTTGATAAATACTGTGTTAAATCCATTATTTAGAGTTACTAATCTTTTCACTTTTGGCCTTATTATCCTTCCAGACTGATTTTCAGCCACAGTCACTTCTCTCTTATTTTCCAAAATACAGTTTCCTCTGATATTCTCAAAAGTGGTTGTTTCCTTAATATGGTTTCTGTCCTCCAACAACATTATGACAGCCTGACACAATATCCCACGAACAGTTGCTAAAGTCCTCTCAAAATATATGGAATTATTTATTAATCTTCTACATATATTGTCATCTTTGAACATTGATCAGATCATGTACTTTGAGAACATTGTCTGGATTCAGATTGCTGCTTGCACTCTCCGGCCCTCTATGTGCATCATAATTTTCCCATAAATGTCCTTTGTATAACTCTGAGTGGTCATTATAGTAACATTAAGCCACAAAGTCACACCCAAACACACCTGCTTAAAGTCTGTTCAAGTTCCATTTCCAGTGTCATTAAATAAATTTCACCCAAATTCACATTTGATATATTTAAATGAGCATGCTAAATTGTGAAATATCAGGCCTGCAGCAGCAGTACGCTTCTCATCATATTCAGGCAGCTGTCTTAAAATTATAAAATTTTGAACTTTGGTTTTATATAATGCATAAGCTTTGCTTTTCATTACTGCCTATCCTATATGATTCATTGGTAGTACTTCACAGGATCATCTGAAAGATAGTCAGAATGGTAAATTAGGATATTAACTGGGAGCCAAGCAATAGCTGAGGCCCATAATTCAAATCGTCAGGATATATTTTGTCTCTTCTGTACTCCAGATTATGTAAGTGGAATCTTTAGATAGAGTTTATAAATCAATAGTCTAATTTTCCTATTCTGTAGAAACCAGGTCCTTTTTCCCTGGTATAGCTGCCAAAGAGGTAGGAGAGAATTATGTACAGTATGCTCTTATTCCCAGGGCTCTTCTGGAAGTAGCCGGATTGTACCCTTAAATGGCACTGTGGTCTGATTTTCAGCACTGCTCTTGTTTGCTATGATCTCCTCTTATTTCTATTTGTTAACTGTTTGAACCTCCTCTTCACCACCCTTCCCTACCTGCCTCCCCATCCACTTTTCCTCATGATCTAGCTTTCTAGTCTAGAGGAAATGTTGAATCACAGAGTTAGCCATACCAATATCCTTGCTAATGCTTCTCCTTTGCTCCACTTGCCTGGAAGACACAGTAGGATTTCACAGATGAAAAATAAATGACTACACCTAATTCTTGGTAATAGACTTAACTCACATTTGATCCTCATTTGACTATATGAATGAAGTTATGGCCACTCCAAGGTATCTTCAGGAAAATGCACTGTGTATTTTAATATTAGCATTGTGTCAGCAACATTGAGTATATGCAAATTTAAACCCAGACCAGATACAACCAGATAAAACAAAAAGAGATTAGTTTTTGTTAGATAAGTAATATACACAGTTCCTTCACCCTCAATCCAAGAGATTTAAGTGGATGGCTAACTCTAAGATATTTTCTGCCCTGGCTGGCGTAGCTCAGTGGACTGAGTGCGGGCTGCAAACCAGGCATCGCAGGTTCGATTCCCAGTCAGGGCACATGCCTAGGTTGCAGGCCATGTCCCCCAGCAACCGCACATTGATGTTTCTCTCTCTCTCTCTCCCTCTCCCTTCCCTGTCTAAAAATAAATAAATAAAATCTTAAAAAAAATTAAAAAAAAGATATTTTCTATGTCATTATTAATTAGCAAACATTTCAATTAAAATGTAATATGTTCAATATAATACTGTATATCAACTATAATTGAAAATACGTTAAAAATAAATACAATATATTATCAAGTAATATAAAATTTCCATAAATCATTGCTTTGTTGTCCATTTCCTTACCCTAGTGGCAGTGCACCATTCCAAACATTTAATTTTAATTTTCAAAGCTGCTTCTGTTGTGGGATAAGTGAAATCCACTCTAGAGTAGATCCATTCGAGAAAATATCTATTTAAAACCACTGGGTTTACTAAGAGAAGTCCGATGTAATCCACTTGGCAGATGTGCATTGGCAGATGTGTAATCATTGGCAGATGTGCATTGTCCTTCTCCTTGAGGAATTATTCTACAGCCAGTTTCAAACAAGTTTTGACATCTGTGCTCTCCCTTTTTACTCACCTGTGGTTGATTGTGCTGGGATTCCCCTTGCCCTCCTATGCTCCAAACCCCGGTAACTAACACAGGGAAACAAAAAAAAAAAAAAAAAAAAAACCCAGCTTCCCAACCTTCATTCCAATCTCTCAAAAACCAGCACATCTTATTTATTTTTGTTTTGCTTTTTGTTGGACCCTACCTAACCCATACTAATGTTTCCTCTAAATTTATGTTGGCATTTTTGCAGCTGAATTTTTTTATTATTGTTTAAGTACAATTGTCTCTGTTTTCACCTCACCATAGCCCCCCACCCTTGAACCTACCCCTTTTGGCTTTGTCCATGTGTCCCTTATACAGGTTCCTTGATGGAACTGAATTTTTAAACTTACTAATATGTATTCAAGAAGGATCTAAGTCTTTTCATGACTTGATAGTGTGTTCCTTTTTACCTCTCTCTGGTTTCGGTTTTGAAGTAATGTTGGCCTCACAGCACAATTAGGGAGTTCCCTCTGCCTCTATTTTTAAGAAGAGATTATAGAGAATAGGTATTAATAGAATTCACCATTGAAATCATATGGGCTGTTTTTTTTCTTTTTGGAAGGGTGTTAGTTATAGATTCATATTCTTTCATGAAAACAGGTCTATTGAAATTATCTGTTTTTTTTCTGCAAGAGTTATTATAGTTTGTGTATTTTAAATAATTGATCCATTTTACTTAAGTTATAAAATTTTGGGACAAAATTCTTTTGCTATTATTTTAGTGTCCAAAAAAAGCAATAGTGGTGACCTCTCTTCCATTCTGTTATTTTTTGTATCTTCTCTCTTTTTTCTTATTAACCTTGATAGAAGTTTATCAATTATATGTATCTTATTAAAGAACCAAGTTTTGGGTTTAATTATTTCATCTATTGCTTTCCTGTTTAAAATTTTGATTCCAGCTCTAATTTTTATTATTTATTTTCTCCTGCTTGCCTTACTGAATTGTTCTTTTTTTTTTATTGTTTCCCAAGACGGAGGCACAGGATATTTCAGACCTTTCTAATTTTCTAATTTGTGCTTTCATGCTACAAATTTCTAAATGCTGTTTTTCCTGCATCCAACATATTTTGATAAGATCTGTTTTCATTTTATTGTAGTTTAAGTGCTTATAACAAATCTTCTAAAACTTCATCTTTGACCTATGTATTATTTAGAAGTTTGTTGTCTAGTCTTCAAATAATATGGGGTTTTTCAGCTATCTTTCTGTTATTGATTTATATTTCAATTCCTTTGTAGTTTAATATTCTCCATATGGCGCCATCTTTAAACCATTGCTAAGGTGTGCATTATTGCTCAGAATACATTCTATCTTGCTGAGTTTTTCATGCAGGCTTCAGAGGAATGTGCATTACATTGTTGCTGGATGTAGTATTCTATAAATGTCAATTACATCAAAATGATTGATAGGACTGTTCAGGTCAACTAACCCCTTGCTGATTTTCTGCCCCCTTGAGCAATCATTAACTGAAGAAAAGATATTCAATTCTCTAAGCACAGTTTTGGATTTGTGATTTTTTTCTTGCAGCACTATCATTATCATGTATTTTGATGCTCACTTAAGTACATGTGTTGTATACAGGCATAATTATATGTATATGTATACATATAGGTATATATATACATACAAGTATAGTTGTGTCTTCTTAGAGAATTAACTCCTTTATCATTATGTAAAGTCTCTTTTTATCCCTTAGAGTTTACCTTGCTCTAAAGTCTGCTTTGTCTCATATTAGTACAGATATTCCAGCTTTTTTGATTAGTGCTAACAGAGTATATCTTTTTCCAACCCTTTATTTTTAACCTGAGTCATTTTAGTCAAAGTGGGATTATTTTAGATATCACATATGTTAATCTTTTTATTCATTCTAAAATTTTTGTCATAAAATCATTATTATATAGATTGATATTTAACATGTTCTAATGGTTTTATATTTATTACATTTGTTCTTTGTTCTATTTCCCCTCTTTTTCTACCTTTGAATGTTTGAACTAAGCATTTTATGTCATTCCATTTTATATTCTGTTTATCATTTTTTATATTTCTTTTAAACAATTTGATGAGTAGCTTCCCTAATATTTAAAATACAGATTGTCAATTAATCTTTTTCCTTTCGAATAACAATATAGTTCTTCACATGTAGTGTAGATACTGTATGAGAGTATTTCAAATTCCTTTCTCCAATCCATTGTAATATTGCTGTTATTTACTTCACTTATTCATATGCTCTAATCACCAATACACTGATAACAATTTCACCCTAAACAAAATTTATCTTTTAAGTAAATTAAGAGAAGTAAAAAATGTTCTTTTACTTTTATTTCATCTCTGATGTTATTCCACTCTTTATGTAGATTAAAGTGTTTGACTAATCTCATTTCCCTACTACCTGAGTTTGGTTTGTTTGTTTTTAACATTTTTTTAAAGCTGTTCTTTTAAAATGAATTCTGCCTTTTTTGTTTGTTTGTTTGTCTGACAAATAATTTTTTTCTTCTTTACTTTTAAAGGATTATACACTTGAATAATTCTAGGTTAAATAATTCATCTCATTTTTTTCTTGCTTGAGTGCTTTCTGAGGGTGTGCTCTAATTTCTTACTCCTGTTGTTTGATAGATAAGATGTGCCCACCGCCATATTCCTTTAATATTTTATTTCTGTTTTTGGTTTTTTACAGTTTAAATATGATATATCCAAGTGTAGACTTTTTGGTGTATAGCCTGCTTAGTGTTCTCTGTGATTCCTAGATTTTTGCTTTTATTCTTGTCATTATATTTTTTTATTCATCTATTATTACTTCAATGAGTTCTTCTGTTTAGTTTTCTCTTTTTTCCTCTGCTGGTACTCCAATTATGTGTTTATTACAACTTTTCACATCCCCCCACAGTTCTCGTATGTGATGCTCTGATGACAATAATGATTTTCCTTTTCCTTTTAGCTTAAAAAGTTTCTGTTGACCTCTTTTTTTGTTCAGTGATTCTTTCATAGCATTGGCTTGCATACTAATGAGCCCATCGAAGAAACTTTTTAATCCTACTAGTCCATAAAGGCATTTATTATTTATGTTAATGTTTTTATTTCTACCATTTTTATTATTTGTCAGAATTTCCTTTTCTTTGCATTACCCATCAGTTCTTACATGTTATATACTTTTTTCCTTTACAGTATTCCCCACTTATCTACAGTTTCACTTTCCATAGTTACTGTTACCAGCAGTAAACCACTGTCTGAAAATATTAAATGGAATATTCCATAAACAAAGAAGTTTGTTTGCACCCTGCTTTAAATTGCACCTGATGAAATCTCACACAGTCTTGCTTTCTCCTCCCCTGGGACATCCCTTTGCTCAGTGTACCCATGTTATAATCACTACCTGCCGATTAGTAGCCATTTTGATGATCAAATCCATTGTTGTGGTACCTCAGCTGCATTCAAGTAACCGTTGTTTTGCTTAATGATGACCTCAAAGCTCAAGAGTAGTGAAGCTGGCAATTGACATATGTTAAAGAGGAAGCACTTGTTTTAATGAAAAGGAGGAAGCTCTCAAGGAAAATTCTATGTCAAGGTTGCTAAGATCTATGGTAAAAACAAATCTATGAAATAGTGAAAAATAAAAATGAAATTAATGTTAGTTTTGCTGTTGGACTCAAAAACTGCAAAAGTCACAGCCACAGTGCATAAGTGCTTAAAATAGAAAAGACATTGTATTTGTGGGTGGAAGACTTGAACAAAGAGAGTCCACCTTCACATAACATTTTTTACAATATATTGTTATGTGTTTTACTTTTACTTATTGTTGTTAATCTCTTACTTGCCTAATTTACAAATTATAATTTATCATAGGTATATATTTATTTATATATATATGTTTACATATATTTAATATATGTAATATATTCCAATGTATTTATATATATATTTATATATATATAAATATTTTATATAGAATTCAGTGTTATCTGTGTTTCAGGCATCCATTGTGGGCTTGAAATGTATCCACCACAGTTAAGGAAGGAGTACTATAGATACCTTAACATGTGAATTATAACTGTTTTAAATTTTCTGTGAATTCCAAAAATCTGTGTCATATCTGAGTCTGCCTAAAACAATTACTTTGTATCTCAGGCAGAAATCTTTTTTTCTTTTTGATGTTTTAATAGGGCTTATAATTTTTTGCTGAAAGCCAGATGTGATATACAGGGCCATTGAAATGTGATAAATAGTCTTTTAGTGTGAGGTTATGTTAATTTGGCTATGAATTGTGATTTGTTTGATGTTCTATAATGGTATATGCCAGAGGCTTTAAATCTGTATCTGTCCATTTGCCATGTTTTTACTCTGTCTTAGAAATTCCTTCTCCAGGCTTACATTACTCACTTGTTCTTGTTATCTTTGGGCTTCCTAAGGAACTTGTCCTCAGATACAGTCTGTATGTTGCAGACTTTTCAGCTATAATTTACTTTAATTATACTGGACTCCTACTGGTATGGTAGTAACTGTGAGGGAGAAAATAGATCCTATAATAAATAGTATGATAAATTCTCAATCTCTTAGTGTGCCTGTGGGCCTGAGCTGAGATGTACATGTATTTCATAATTTCTTTTTTCTCCTTGGCTGTGATAAGGAGCCTAGAGTTGGCTGGATTGGAGAAATGTCATTCCTTAGGGTAGAATAAGGCTCTGGTAGAGTCCTTCCCTCTAAGTTTACTCTTTTCTTCCCTTTGCAGGGACAGGAGAGGGTCTTCTTGGCTTATCACCACGAGAATCTGGTGGGTTTCATGAGGTAAAACTTACAAAAGTGTTACGGGGTTTCTAATTCCAAGGTAATCCTCACTGAGACTCTGGAACATCATTCAAATTAGCATTTAAGTATTCCCACAATTTTATGGGCCAGACACTCTCTATTATGACTGTAGGTTACCAATGTCTTCAGATTTCCACATAGTAACTTCCCATGTGACAT
Source organism: Tonatia bakeri (assembly GCA_004024845.1). Taxonomy (NCBI): domain Eukaryota; kingdom Metazoa; phylum Chordata; class Mammalia; order Chiroptera; family Phyllostomidae; genus Tonatia; species Tonatia bakeri. Next base: position 63,977 of record PVIA01006323.1, on the reverse strand, counting down.
CAGCCCTCTAATGGTCTAAGAAAGGATGTTGATTGTTCAACTTGTTCAGCCTTTTCTTGTTGAGATGAGAATGACAACTTTCAACCTTCAAGCTCTTTACCTGTCAAGCTGAAACCAGAAATATTGTTAAAGCATTTTTTATCATAATTCATGATTTTCATAATGTTATTTGAAAATCCCCAAATTAGGATAGATATAATGAATTTGCTATAACATATTAGTAAGGATGCTGATGAAACACCTCCATTTCTCTCAAATTTTATCATGCACTATCAACTTTCATATTACAAATCCCAACCATATCCATTTTTTAACTCATTCTTTAAAATCCATCAAAAAACTCCACATAATTATACCAGTTATTTCTGCTTCTCATTTCTCCCTTTCGCTCCTTTCCTTTTGATGGCATATAACTTTTTGTTCCCATTATACAGTGCCTTGTGCAGTAACTGAGACAGACTTATGAGAATTCTCTTGGCTTCTTCTAGAAATTTTACATAAAGAGTACATGACTGGGAATCCTTCAGATCACAATATCCATAAACATCAGTATCAATAGCATTAAATAATTTTCCCTAAATATTAATATTTTTAATGTAGTTCACATATAGTTGTCTTCATTATCCCACCACAAGTTCCTCCCCACAAAATCCTTACCTCCCACCCTCAATTCTACTCACCTTCCACTTTGCCCATGAGTCATTTATACATGTTCCTTTACAACCCTGCCCCTTCTTTTCTGTGTTATCCACCTTCCCACTCCCCTCTGGTTACTGAGAGTTTGTTCTTTATTGCAATGTCTCTGGTTATATTTTGCTTGCTTGTTTGTTGTGCTGTTTAAGTTCCACTTATAGGTAAGATCATATGGTATTTGTCTTTCACCTACTGGCTTATTTCACTTAGCATAATGCTGTCCAGTTCCATCCATGCTGTTGGGAAGGGTAGGGGTTCCTTTTATCATTCTGCTGCACAGTATTTCATTGTGTAAATGTATCACAGTTTTGGTTTTTTGATCCATTCATTTATTTATGGGCACTTGGGTTGCTTCTAGTGCTTGGCTAAATTTTTTTCTTTTTAAAATTATTTTATTGTTATTCAGTTACAGTTGTCTGCATTAAATTTTTTGAAATATTCATTCTATATCTGTGAAATATGTCATTAGTATTTTAACAGGGATTGTGTTGAATCTGAAAATTACTTTTAGTAGTATTGACATTTTGATGATATTGATTCTTCTAGGCCAGCAGTGTCAAATTCATTTTCACTGGGGGCCACATTAGCCTCATGGTTGCCTTCAAAGGGATGAAATAATTTTAGGACTGTATAAATGTAACTACTCCTTAACTATTAATGAGGTGAAATTATATGTGTCCCTTTGAAGGCAACTGAGAGCCTGATGTAGCACTTGGTGAAAATGAATTTGTCACCCCTGTTCCAATCCATGAACACAGTATATGATTCCATTTATTTGTGTCTTTCTTAATTTTTTTCTTCAGTGTTGTGTAGTTTTTGGAGTGTAAATCTTTTACTTCCTTGGTTAGGTTTGTTCCTAGGTACTTTATTTTCCTTGCTGCTATAGTAATTTTTTTTTAATTGATTTCTGTTTCTGATATTTCATTATTGATGTACAAAAATGCCTTTAATTCCTGAACATCGATTTTGAATCCTGCTGTTTTGCCAAATCACTTATTAGGTTGAGTAGTTTTTGGTGGAGTCTATAGGGTTTTCTATGTACACTATTATGTTGTCTGCAAACAGTGACAGCTTTATTTCCTCCTTTCCAATTTGAATGCCTTTTATTTTTTTTTCTTGTCTGATCACTGGGGCTAGGACTTCTAATACAATGTTGAATAGGAGTGGTGAAAGTGGACATCCTTGTCTTTTTCCTGCTCTTAGTGGGGATACTTTTAGTTTTTGCCCATTGAGTATGAGGTTGGCTATATATTTTTCATATATGGCCTTTTTATGTTGAGGTATGCTCCCTCTACTCCAACTTTGCTGAACATTTTTATCATAAATGGGTGCTGGCTGTATCTTTTCAAATGTTTTTTTTCCATCTCTATTCATATGATCATGTGATTTTGGTCTTTCCTATGTTTATGTGATGTATTATGTTTGGAGATATGTCTTGGAGTTTTTACTTTTTCTTTTCATCTCAAATTTTAATTTTTCTCCATCTTAGTCTGGTTTTCATTCCTCACTCTTAGTATTCCCTCTCCTTCTATCAATCATTTTCTATTCCTCTAAACATCTCTTAGACATTTTTTGTTTCTTTTCCCCCTCTTATTCTCATACCACCCATATTAATTTCAGTTCATTTGTTGTTGATAGTACTGGGGTGGATCTTTCTCTCTAATTTGGTTCCTATATTTTTATTATTTGTTTATTTTTTCTTTCCTTTTTCTTTTTCCCTCTCATTGTATTTTATTTTAATTTTTGTCTAAACCTAATACTATATACTTCCCTTCTCTTATTTCATTCCATCTTCTTCATTCCCTTTCTTATTCATGATGTAAATTTTACTTTCTCTCTTCTCATGCCTCTGACTCCCAACTCTTATTAGTGGTCCTCCCTCTATCCTCTCAAAATCATATTTGCTCTTCTTTCTTATAACAGTCTTAATCTCCTTATATCCCTGTTAATACTTGTTCTTTTGCTTTTAATAGTGGGATTGTGGAGGGGAGTTATTTTTTCAGGTGTGGGTTTATTTTCAGGGCTTTGTAGTTTTGCTCTGGCAGCACCTGCACAAGAGCACACAAGATGCGGTGGGTGGAGTGACCCTTAGTCTACCATCTGGAGGGAAGGACCCACAAAATAATGACCCAACAACAATCAAAGCCCGAGTGCATTCAGAGAGGCAACATGTACAGCATATAGGGCATCCCAAGAGCATTAATTTCAGGAGATCAAGGAAACTACACCACTGAATCTGACAGTTCTCCTACCATAGAAGTTCACACTACAAAGTCAGAGAGTCAAAACAGATCAATTTAAGAAGCCAAAGCAAACAAGAAGTGTATCACAAATAATGGGATGACAAAGAAACAACCTCTAATTGACAGGAAAGGAGGAATCCTCAAAAAGAGTGATAAATGAAATAGAGACAAGTAAACTATCAGGTATTGAATTAAAAACAATGGTTATAAGGAAGCTCAATGGGCTCAGTGAAAATTACCAAAAACTACAGGGAAACTACAAGGAACACACTGTGAACTATATCAGCATGAAAAGGACATAGAAATTATCAACAAGAGCCAAGAGGAAATGAATAATACAATTTCTGAATTGAAGAACACAATAGAAGTAATCAAAAGCAGGCTAGATGAAGGAGAGAGCTGGAGGACAAGGTAGAAAAAAATTGCCCAAAAGAGCAAGAATAGGAAAAGAGACTCAGAAAGAGTGAAGAGGTGTTAAAGGAGCTTCAGGAAAACATGAAACATAATAATATCCATATAATAGGGATGCCAGAAGAAGAAGAACAGGATTAAAGGATAGAAAGTCTATTTGAAAAAGTAATGATGGAAAACTTCCCTAATTTAATGAGAGAAAAAGTCACACAAGTCCAGGAAGCTCAGAGGGTCCCAATCAAGAAGAACCCAAAGAGACCCATTCCTAGACACATCATAATTAAAATATTTCCCTAATTATTAAAAGCCCATCTTAAATTTACTTGTTATTCATAGCATCCTGGCGATGTAGGAAGGAATAGTCACTGTAATCTTTGGAGTGAAGTAAGTAGGGTTATTATTCCTTCCATAGGACCCTGCCTTAAACCCCAGCAAAGGATTAGTTTTCTTACTATCAGAAATTGTACCAATTAAAACAAAGTTCTTCATAATGATTTTTTTAACCAAAATGACAGCTTTATAAACATGAGTGATTTCGAATTTAACAGCTATTCATATTTGCCATTTTACAGAGCTAAATAGAAGATGATTTAGAAAAAAAAAAAAGAAGAATAGAGTTGTATAGTATCCCTGAAATGAAGTGTTCTAACTTTTACCAAGTGATGTTGAATTTCTAGATACATTGATTCAACACTGACATAATGTCCATAGGTCCCGATGACCATTAGTCTTAACCTTTTTGCCTTTGACAATGTGAAGTTTTGGGTCTTCATGAACAAAGCTGTCAACCATCAACCACAAATACTGGAGTAAAGAAAACCAGTAAATGATTTTTAACTGAATAAAAAACATGAAGTAGTGATAGTTAAAAAAGAAGCTTTATGTTTGAATTTTATGTATGTTGTTTTTGTTATAAATGTCATTATTTCATGAATCTTGTAAAATTTTCATTATAATATAAAATGACACTAAGGCACTGAGTAAGAAAAGGCATGTAAAAATGTTTTCAGTAAAAAGAAAATGAAAGTATTTCTAAAAGTACCTTGAATACAAATATATTGGTTAAAATACACTGTACTTATTTATTTATTAAACTTTGAGAGTGGATAATTTATTTCATAGTTTGAAATCTGGGTATAGTACATGATTATAATTTTACTGTGCTATATTTTTCACCATTTAGTATTAACTATAAGCAATTACTTTTTTCTTGGTATATAAGTTTGCATATGTGTGTCTATATATGTGTATACATCCTGTATTTTCAGGTAATAATGAGAGCAGCTGTTAAGCATTTTATTTGTATTGATTTAAATTCAAAACATAGCAGGGAACTTGGGTGTACTGTCTTAGCTTTTGGTTACAGATTTTTTACTTATGACAGTGTTTCCATTTTATATAAGCAAATTAAAAAATATCACTTTGAAAAAGTTATTACCTCAACCAAATGTATCAGGAAATAAACTGTATCTGCACCAGCAATGTTGAATCCTTTAAAATCACCTTTACTTATTCAACTGTAATATTTTCTGAATGATTCCATTTCTTTTGATATTTACCCATGTCACCTATGCCTTGGTTATGTTCAATTTCAGGGAAAAGCAATATGTATTTTGAGAGATGGTAAATGTCAGGAAAATAACAAAGAATCACAAGAAGTCATCTTAGTCTTTTATAAAGACATTTTTCTCATAGACTTTCACCAATCTTGATTTAGAGGATGAATTTTTAGAAGTGAATATTTCCCTGAAATACAGCTTAAATCTACATGATACTGCTAGGATTGTTCCCATATTTTATAATTGAAAGTAAGACAATAGAAAGCATATGGTTTTATTGTATTTAGAGAAGATGTTATCATATTAAAGGTTTCTCCATGAATATTAATTAAGTAAAGTGATACTTAATGTGGGAGATTGTATGTGAAAAGTGAAATATTTATGAGGTTCATATTATATGTATGTTTATTTTTGCTGCAGTTTTTGTTGTTTAATTTAAAAGATTCAGATTCTTCATTAATGATGTTTCCATTTCTCAAATATATTCAGGTATTAATATCTTATGTACTCTAATGTAGTGTTAAATTGTAAAAAAAAAAGAAAATTGTACTGTTCTTTTTCTGAATGCATATATTTTAGCAGCAAACATTATGAAATGAAGCACTTAGAAATCAACCTTATGTTGGAAACAGTTCACAATGAAACTGGTTATAGAAAAATGAGCCTTCAGATTTGTTTTCCCTTCATTCTTCTTCTTCCCAAGTAAATTCCCATATAAAAGTTGGTAAGAGGTACAAGACTTATTCATTCATGTATGAATTTGTTTATAGTTTGACTAAAAATTAACTTAAATCATACTTATTACAGAGTAATCATATCAAAGAGTAGCATCACTAATATTTTGGAAAACAATCAAATTCCTAAATATTTTCATACATTGAAATCTTTTCATTCAGTATTAAAGTATCTACTAATGTGTCAAATATATAAGGAAAATCTTTGAGGACTTCAAAAAAGATAGCAACACACTTATACTAGGGAATTTTAACACCTCACTGTCAACAATGGACAGATCTTTTAAAACAAAGAATCAACAAGGATATTGTGAAACTGAATGATGCTCTAGATCAAATGGACTTAATTGATATATACAGATTCTTTCACTATGAAGAAACAAAATGTAACTTCTTTTCAAATATACATGGGACATGTATATTTGAAAGATATGGAATATATATATATATATATATATATATATATATATATTTCAAAGATAGACTACACGATAAGACACAAAACAAGCCTCAACAAATTCAAGAAAATTGAAATCATGTCAAGCATTTTCTCCAATCACAATGCCTTGAAACTAGACACCAATCACAAGGAAAAAACTCAAAGGCAATGAAATCCATGGTGACAGAATAACATGTTATTAAACAATGAATGCACAAAGAATGAGATCAAGGAAGAAATCAAAATGTTTCTGGAAACAAAGGAAAATGAACACACAACAGCCCCAAACCTATGGGACAAAACAAAGGCATTCCTGAGAGGGAACCTCATAGAAATACAAGCCTACCTAAAAAAGATAGAAACATTTCAAATAAATAATCTAACCCTACATCTATAAGAACAAGAGGTACAACAACAAATAAGACCAGAGCAAATAGAAAGAAGAAAATAATCAAGATCAAAACAGAAATAAATGACCTAGAGACTTTACAAACAATGCAAAGGATAAATAAATGCAGAAGCTGGTTCTGTGAAAAGATGAATAAAACTGACAAGCCTTTAACCAGACTCATCAAGAAAAAAAGGGAGAGGACCCAAATAAAATCAGAAACAACAGAGGAGAAATTGCAACTGATACCAAAGAAATACAAAGGATTGTAAGAAACTGCTATGAATAACTCTATGCCAAGAAATTTGAAAACTTGGGTGAAATGGACAAATTTCTAGAAACATATAATCCTCCCAAACTGAGCCAAGAAGAATCAGCCTGAATAGACCAATAACAGCTGGTGAAATTGAAGCCATAATGAAAAAAAAAAAAAAAACCTCCCAGCACACAAAAGCCTTGAATGGGATGGCTTCACTAATGAACTTTTCCCAAACATTTAAGGAGGAGTGAACAATATGGAATTTCCTCAAAAAGCTAAATATGGAACTGCCTTTTGATCCAGTGATCCCACCACTGCGATTGTACCCTAAGAATTCTAAAACACAAATTCAAAGAACCTATGCATCCCGATGTTCATAGTAATATGATTTATAATATCCAAACACTGGAAACAGCCTGAGTGCTTGTTAGAAAATGAGTGGATCAAAAAACTCTGGTACATTTACACAATGGAATACCATGCAACACAAAGAAAGAAGGAACTCTTACCTTTCAGGACAGCATGGATGGAACTGGAGAGCATCATGCTAAGTGAAATAAGCCAGGTGGTGAGAGACACATATCATATGATCTCATCTATAAGTGGAACCTAATCAACAAAACAAATGAGCAAAATAGAACCAGAGACATTAAAACAGAGAACAAAATGACAGTGACCACAGGGGAGGGGAGAGGGGATTAACGGGGGAAATAAGGGGAAGGGTCACAAAGGAGCATGTATAAAGGACCCATGGGCATGGACAACAGGGTAGGAATTGACTGTGAGGGGTGAGGGGCAGGGAAGAGCAACAGGGAAAAAGTTGGTCAACTGTAACCTTAAATAAAGGAAGTTGTAGGGCAGGTCATGTTCTATTATCTGTGGCTGATACTGGCCAGCAGTATCCATCCCTGCTGCGGATGCTCCTCGAAACACAATAAAAACATACACAGAAAAAACCGGGTCCTGTGGGGAAATAGGGACAAAATGGCCACTCTCTCTAGTGGAGAGCACCCCGAGGCCCCACCTGAGAAGCCTTTTTATTAAGAATACAGACTCGGTTTGTGGATTCACAGTCTGGAAGAAAAGACCAAAAGGAATAGGTAACTTTCAAAGGTGCTGACAGAACTCCCGCTGGGATTCTGGGCGAAGTTTGGGGTTTTATCACTATAGGACCTAAAAGGCTAGTCTCGTTTCCTGCCCATGCCTTCAAATTCTGATTCAATAGCATCCTCCAGCAAGCAGATCTCACAGTATTTTGCATATTCTATGTCCCAGGCCTGATTACCCCAGGGGTCTGCTGACTCTGGTCTGGGCTGCACCGCCCCTGTTATATCTGCAGCCCTGAGTCAACAGAGGAGACAAAGGCAGCCAGAAGACTTGGATTTCTCACAACTAAGAACAAGGACTCAGGCTTTGACAAAGCCGAGGGGGCAGGGGTAGATGTCCATCACCCTTTCATTTCCACAGCCCCGAGTCTCTTCCCAGAGGCCTCCTCGTGATCATGCCTGTCTTAGGCATGATTTTTCTGTGGGAAATCTTACCCATCATTGGCCAACTGATTAAGCATAGGAGGGCAGGCACAGAACAGGCGGCATTCATGCCAGGGAAATAAATTTTGTCTCCTTAGTGGCTCCTGGTCCAGAGGTCTCTCACTCAGCCTAAGTCATGGGGGGTACAGCTTCCTGAGACCAGGCAGGGGGTACCCCAACAATTATCCATAGTCATTGTAATGGTACTTGTCTCACAGTAAGTATTTAATACATATTGATTTTATTAACAAGTAATATAAGAACTGTTTCAGAATTAAATTGACATAGTAACTTGAATTTCTGATTACTTCTTAATTTTGGTAAGTTTCTTCAATATTCTAAAGCTAAAGAGAATATTCAACTTGATTAACCCTCAAGTATTTGCAAATAAATATATGAGAAGCAATACAATATAAAACATATGACAAAGGATAGCATTATATGAAGATAAATATTAAACTAACATTTAACTTGTGATATTAATACTTATATCAATAGGTTAAGGTTAAGTTGTTTGGAGGTCTGCGTCAGATTAATAAAGGAATAAACTGGTGCCAGTATCCAAGTTAGTCTTAACAAGGCCATTTTCTTGACCAGGTAATTCCTGTTGTTTCATAGTCAACTGGACAATCTCCTTTAACTATAAATATATTGAGAACTATAAAATTAGATATTTCTGACAGAATCCTTTCAACATAGATGTAGCTGGACTTGAATACATTTCTTTGCAGATTTTTCCAAGAATAATTATTTTAAATTTAACAGTGTGTGACACAACTGTTTTGCCTGTTTGCTTTAGTTTTGAATATATCACAAGTTATATAAATTAAATTATACAGTATTTTCACTTTTAGTCTAGCTTCTTTCACTTATCATAATGCTATTGTTATAATTGCATTGTTTTGTTTGCTTGTTATTTTTCTGATTTGTTTTCTTTAGGTTCCTTGGATACTTGAACTTGTGTTTTGATGTCTTTACTTATTTTTGAAAAAATACTCTGTTGTGATTGATTTAGATGTTTCTTTTTAACCTTTATCTTCCTCTGTGCATTCTGGAAATTTTCCACACATGTGTTAGATAGTTCGATATTGTATTGAGCTCTTGGAAACTATTATTTTTCCTTACTTGATTTCTTTGTGTTTCAGTTTGGACCATCACTACCAGTTTATCTTTAACTTCTTCGATTCTTTCTTCTGTTATGTTTAGTTCACTGATGAGTACCCAAAAATGTATTTTTAATATGTTTTACCCTATTTTAAATTTCTTATTTCTGTTCGATTAATTCTTATAATTTGTATGTTTCTATTAAAATCCCCCACTTCTCCATGAATATTGTCTATCTTTTCCATGTAATGTCTAATGTATCACTTGAAGGTAACTAATTTCTTTCTCTGATAGCTCCATCAGAGATGTCTATCTGAATCCTGCTGTGTTAAATGATTTGTCTATTGATATTTTTCTGTCTTAAATTTTTATATATCTCATAAATCTTGAATTAAAACCAACATTGTATGTAGGTTAATAGACTGAGTTAAAGAATACTAAATGTCTCACTTGCTGGGACTCTGGGAAGCCAGTGTTTGCATGCCATCTCATCTTGGTTTTGTTGTTGTTTTGTTTGCTACTCATATCTAATCATAGTTCATAGTCTTGCAACTTCAGCTTCTTGATTGGTTCACAAATGCAATTGTGTTTTATTTAATATATTACTTAAGTTTTCTCATTGTTAGTAAAAGAATATGTACATTTATATCCTATACCTCTATATCTTTCTATCTCATTATCTATCTATCTATCCATCCATCTATCTACCTACTTAATCATTTTTATCTTTACCCATCCCTCTTTAATTTAAGTGAATATGTTACTAATCTGACTTTTTGTATTGTTTCTGTCAGAATGTATTAGATGCAGAATGTATCACTCTGTATCAGAGCACTTGATTCAATTTAATTATCATTACTAGAGATAAAACATTTATCAATGTGTGTAGTACTTTATCATTTATTCTACCTCTGCAGTTACATTTCAGTCATTTTTATTCTAATAACTGTATTGGGATAAAGTAGTAATAGGTGCAACACTCAATAAAATAGAAATTTACTTACATTATCTAGAAGGCCTGTTTACACCAGCATATTATAAGAATGATGATTTGTCTTTGCCTTTTTATATTTGACAGCAAGGTTCCTGAATGACAGAAACTGAAATGTTTACAAAGGAAGAAAACATTTGAAACCAACCAAAGATTTGTCTTTTTCTTGCTCATTTAAAAGGAAAAAATCCATGTCAATTTATATTTTGTTGATAATATATTTATACTATTTATTAGTTGTTATGGTTATTATAACATATATTTTAAGCAAAAAAATGATAGAACTCAGTTGGCCCATCAATTCAGTCATATTTAGTGCAAAATACTGTTAAGTATAAAACACTCTAGTGTGAATCTGTTCATATTTTAAAAGTTTTAAAGTTTTATTCAGTTTCCCTGTTTGGTCATGAATTTGCCTATATTCATTGTTTCTTTAATACAGTTTACTGATGCAACAAAACAAGAAATTTTATGGAGTTAATTAGTGTTCTCGGGGTAATAAATGTAAACACTCTGTTCAATACCTAAAAATGGCATATCTATTACAATGTATACCCCAGATTCTACAACATTATGAGCCATTTTTTCCTGCTAAAATAAGAACATTTGCTGTAAATATAAATTGATGGTAATTTTTATAAATGCCTATTAGAAGACTTCCCTTCAGAATTTGGAAGATGTCTCCTGAAAAGGTGGTACCTGACACAAATTATGAGTTCATAGTAATATAGTACTGTTAAATTAAAAAAAATTTAATCACTGAATGTTAGCAAAACGTTTTCAATCTTGTTAAAGACATTTGTTTGCACATGCCTTTTCTCTGTATTCTTTAATTAATATCTATGGCTCCTAGAGAAAGTATCAATTAACCCTCTATAATTTTGTGGTGATGATTTAGGTTAATTACCATTAAACATATTCCAGTAGTCTTTTCAGATTTAATTAGAAAATTGCATCCACTCAAGCATTTAGTTTCAACTGAAGTAATTTTTAATAATATTAAGTCATTACTACATTGATTTCTCAGAAACATTTTTTTTGTATGAGACAAAAGCAAAAGCAAGAAGGTAATATACTTTAAAACTTCAACTTTTTGAGAAAATGTTGATGTATTCCAAAATTTTCTCCCATTGTGAATCAAAGCACTTTTTTGCTAACATTTTCAGTTCAGAGAAATTTTATTACTCCACTTGAATTATCAAATAAGCTTTGCTACATCATTAAGTATCTAAGAATTAGCCAGGAAAAGTATCATTTAAAAATATATTTTTCTCTCAAATCTCTAAGAATTTTCACAGTTATGTGTAGAGTTAAACAATACAAAACTAGGAATAATCATTTTATCCTGTTAGCATAGTCTAAGTAATGGAAAAATGAAAACAAAAATCACAAAGAATAAATAAAACTGTAGCCAAGTACTAAAGCCTACATGAAGAGTATCTTTTTTTCTGGAAATTTCACATAAAAATTCTACAGGAATAGTAGGATGTATTGAGATAACATCAAAGTTAGGTAAAAATTGAATCATTTAAACTTTATATGCACTGATAATATAATTAGGTTTTCCTATAAGTATAATCTGGGTTTTTTGAAGAATTTTAAAGAATTATTTTTACTTAATTAATACTTGTAGAATATGATTCCAGATGCATACAGATTATGGAATATGGGGGGAGGGATCCCACAAATAAAGACAGATAAATATTAGGGAAGATTTGACATATTACAGTGATTGCTGATGTTTATACTCAGGTTGTATCAGAGGAGGTAGATAGGTAGTCATATTTGGATGTGTTTCATAATTATGGCCAATAAGACAAAAAAATTTGTTGAAATGTTAGAAAATTAAGAGTCTAGTATGATGTCATATTTCTGTTTTATTCTAAGTACCATAACCAGGGAAATTATGACATTGTATGTTTAAATAAAAAATATTAAGGAAAAGTTAAATTGGTGGTGGAAGTTTTGGTAGGAAAATATTAATAATTTAGTTTTGTACACAAAATAGTTTTAATACATTTAAATGTTCAGATGGAAACATTCAGTAGACATTTGGATATATCAGGTTTATAGTCAATAAAAAATTATAGAAGAAGATAAAATGAGCATACAGGCTAAACTTCAAGATATGGAATGTGACAAGGGATGACTTAGGGATGCAGTATGTTAGAGAAGATATCTAAGGTCTCTAAAATTACATGTCTTATTGAAGGATCACCCAAATAACACTGATAAATAGTGACCAGTATGCTAGCACAATGGGAATAATAACTTCTGATAATAAAGTGTTTTATGAGAAAGTAGTGTTGTGATGAAATTAAAATTAGTGAAGTCAGGCAGATTCAAAAGAGCCTTTAGTATGGAATCTGCCTTTACAGTTGTCGCCTCTGTATGGATTAACACCATTTATCATTTGAGAGGCATGTTATTACTAATTAGTTACAATGTCATTAAGTTATAGGTGATTAAGAATAATTTACCTTTTGTTTTGCTATTTATTATAAATTAAAAATGATTATATTATTGTAATTTAATACTGTTACAAAATAAAAAGGACTTAATGTATATTTCACAATTAATAAATTATTTCATACACCTTTGATAGTTTGATCAACACAAGAGGAACAAGTGCTTCTCCCAGCATCTCCTTTATAAGAAGCTATTAAAAAAGAGAGAGGGAAGGAGAGAGGGAAGAGAGGGGAGGGAGAGAAAGAGGGAGGGAAGAAGGAAAGAGAGAAGGAAAGAAAGAAAGAAGGGAGGAAGGGTGGGAGGAAGATACAAAAGGAGGGAGGGAGAGGCAAGGGCAGAGGCAGGAAAAGGGAAAGGAGGGGGAAGGGGAAGGAAAGAGAAAAGAAGGGAAGGGAAGGGTAGGGAAGGGAAGGGAAGGGAAGGGAAGGGAAGGGAAGGGAAGGGAAGGGAAGGGAAGCATGAAAGGGCCCTGACTGGTGTGGCTCAGTTGGTTGGGAGCCACTCTGCAAGGAAAGTCACTGGTTTGATTCCTGGTCAGGGCACATGTCTGTGTTGTCAGGTTCTGTTCCCAGATCTGGGTGCTTGCAAAGAGCAGCTGGTCAATATTTCTCCTTCACATTGATGTTTCCCTCCCTCTCTTTCTCCCCCTTCCCATCTCATTAAAAATAAATAAATAAAATCTTTTAATAAAGAGACAGAAAAGAAAAGAGGGGAGAAGAGATGGAGGGAGAGAAGTAGTGATAGAGGTGGGAAGAATGACAGAGAAAAAGAAAAAAGGAAAAGGGAAAAAAGAAAAGAAAAAAACAGTAAGAAAAAAAGGAAAGAGAAAGGAAGAAACTCCATTGTATGTATATAATGTTTGTACATTCATCTACCCATGAATGCATGGGTTGTCACAACAGAAATTAAGAAAATGTATGGAAGCAACCCAAGTGCCCATCAGTAGACAAGTGGATAAAAAAGTTGCAGTACATATATATAATGGTATATAACTTGGCCAAGTAAGCTTCTGGTCTATTAAATATATGTATTATTTATTTATATTTTAATTTTTATGACAGCATAACCTCAGAATGTGAGCTAGCTATTTATGTAAGGTCAGCACTAAAGGATGCATTGCCATTTGTCAGATGCATAGTCAACTCCAAAATAGCATATTCCCGAGGGTCTTACAAATTAGTTGTTTTTCCCTACCAGTCCCACTTCTGGGAATATGTATGAAAAAATCCAGACCACTAATTTGAAAGAATATATGCACATTAATGTTTACTGAAGTGTTATTTCCAAGTAAAAATCAGTACATGAGTAAATAAAAAATCTGTTGTACATTTACAAAATGGAATACTACTCAGCCATTGAAAAAGGGAAAACTTACCATTTGGAGCAGCATGGATAGATCTGGAAATTACAATGCTAAGTGAAATAAACTAGTCAGAAAAAGACAAATATCATATGATCTCACTTATGTGTGGAATCTAATCCACAAAATAAACTAATGAACAAAATAGAAACAGAGGCATGGATATATCCAACAAACTGACAGCTGTCAGAGGGGAGGAAAGTTAAGACCAAAGAAGGTTTGGTCATATGCACATACACACATATACATATATAAACACATTTGCACACATACATTTTATATATATACACACACACATATACATATTTGCACACATACATTTTATATATGTGCACACACCACATATGCACACACACGAGCACATATGTGTATGTGCACACCTATACATATTTACATGTGCATACATGCATGTACGTATGCACATATGCATTTGTGTGTATATGCATATGTATATATACAAGTGTGTGTATATGTATGTGTGTATAGATATAGAGATAAATATAGATATAGATAGATATGATATAGATATAGATAGATTATAGATTAGATATAGATATAGATATAGATATAGATATAGATATAGATATAGATATAGATAGATATGAGACAATGTGGTGATGCCGGAGGGAAGGGAGTGGAGGGTGGGGGATTAGGTGGGGGCAGGCCAAGGGAAAGACACTTTGCTTGGTGTGATCAATGCACCATGAAGTGTGCAGATGATGTTTGATTGAATTGTAACCTTGAAACCTGTATAGGTTTGTAAACAAATAGCACTGTAACAAATTCAATAAAAATAAAATAAAATGAAATAATGGGGAAAATATAAAATACATTCTTTAATTTTTTCTCTTTTTATAGGACATAATCCCCAAGTAATATAAAAGTATGCTATACATGTTTTTTTTTTTTGTCTTGTTTGTTGCTCTTGGCTCATTGAAAAAAATTAGCAGTTATGCATTAACAATAAACTCAAATTTGATTTGGTTAAAGAGGTTTGAAGACTATATTTAGAACTGAAAATCTGCCCCATTATCTTTTTTTTTCTATTTTTTAAACTATTCTCAATGATATTAGAAATTTTAATGGTATACCTCAATCAAATAGAAAGTTATTGTATTATCAGAGTAAAAACATGTGGGAAGTGAAAACAGCAAGCAAATACAACAGGAAGCATCTGTGTGTCTCCTTCTACCTATAAGAGCTTCCTATACATGCCTGTACATTGTTAGGCACACTTGTAAAACATGCACTGGCCAAAGAGGTGAAACAGTATCTTATGAGTTTTAGCATATTGAAAAAGTGACCCTATTGATAACATTAATTTTTTATTATTGAATGCCATGGAAATTTGATTGTGCTTTTGGAGGGTTTTGTCATCTAAAACTGTCTAATGACATTTAAACTGTCAGAAAAGGGGCAATATTGTTTTTGTAGTAAACCTGCCAATCCCTATTTGGAATATCTTTCATGCATCCATGCATTGTGCACTGTGAAACTATGTGATGGTATATGATTAGAACTGTCAAAGTTTTATGTGCTCTTTTGAATTTATAATTTACCCCTTTTTAACTTGACAGGTGATTATTCCTTTTCACATCTTTAAGACACTGATGAAAATATTTATATACTAAAATCCCACATTTTCCAACACTTCTTACAAATGATGAGTACACAAAAGTGACACTGTGTTTGAAGTCACACATCACAGCATTTGATTCATCTTTTTTCAGTCCTTAGGCTTGACAGGTGCTGATGGTACGCTTCCTATCTTAGTAACTGCTGCAAGCTGTCACATCGACTTCCAATTAATACATATCTGTTACAGTCCAGCAGCTCTAACAAATGCAAAACTACAAAATATTTCTTCAACTTTCACTAACCAGGTGTTACCATGGTATCTGGTTTAGCAGGGAAAGTGATGTGTCTTGTTTCTAACAAGTATATTGTCAATCATTAGACCCATATATTTTACCCATAGACTAAAGCCATCAGTATAATAATAGAACTTTGACATACAATGTAACTTATTACAGAAAATATTCAGTAAAATTTACATGACTTTACACTAATATTAATTTTTTGAAATTTCTTCAATTTGAAAATTTGGTTTTTGATAATGTCATTTAAGATTTCATAAATTCCAAGTGTTATGCTTCTTCATCTTTATTTTCAGAACATTAAAGCACTAAAGTCATTGTCCAATGACTACCAGAATGTACTAAATTCTGACTAATAATTATTAGAAAAAAAGCATAGCTTAAATAAAAATACTGTAATTTTGTATGGAAACTTCAAAGTAATATTTTAGGAAAGGCAATATAGATGGATAAGTAAGTAGATGATATGCAGATAGGTTAGATAGATAGATAGATGATAGATTAGATAACAGACAGGTAGAAAGAAAGAAGGGGAAGAGATGGACTGTATTGTTTTAATGAGCAATTTTGAAAAACTAGAAGCTCTTAAATCATTTTGACTAATAGTCTATGCTAGTCATACCCAATTAAGGAAATATCAATTAAGCTCTTTATAATTAAAATGAATAAATTTAAGAAAAAAATAAATTAAGTACAGATAGCATTCTCCATTTTGATGGGGAAAGAATTTATCTTGCAAATTATATTGAAAAGACACTAGGATTCAGGGTGGTTTTCATAGCACTTTACTGCATATAAGTGAGAGAGAGATACATAACTGTTTGGTTCTTCTTGGAGTAAGAGAACCTCAGTTTGAAGGGCATAGCAATACTTACATTTTTCTGTCCATGTTGTCATAATCAGCAGATAAACATAAGGGATTCTGTAAGAGGCTGGCATCTGAACAAAGAGCTGACTGTTACTGTGCTTGGAAGGTGAGGCCTGGCGAGATAATGCCTGCCATTTGTACTTGGTAATATTGGGTTGGCCAAAAAGTCCATTTAGTTTTTTCTGTAAAATAAAAGACACATTTTAAATTGTCACCAATAACTTTATTGATTTGGATATTTTCAGTTTGCTGGCTATCTCCCACTATTAGTTTCTGGTGTGTAGAGTCCAGGAGAGTGGCTAAACATCTTCCAATGCATAAAACAGCCCCATAGCAAAGAATTATTTGGCCACAATGTCAATAGTACCAAGAAACTTCGCAAACCACAGTTGACACATTCAATCAGTCACAGAATCTTCTCCAATACTGCACAAATCTTTTTATTTTGCATTTCAGTTATGTTTTTACCTTTTATGAGGTAATAAGGCATAATTTGCCAGATACATTGTGTATTTTCTATCTTCAATATTAAAATGGCTACACAAAAACTCACCAAATTGGAAAAGTTTTTTTAAACGTATGGTCATATGACAGCTGTCTCCATACAATGTAACAAAATTGTTTCAAATGCAGTTAAAGACAACTAAGCACTACTAGAGCCACAGTATGAAAAAAAAAACAAAACACAACGCAACAAACTTTTTGGCCAACCTAATATTTACCTAAACAAATGAAATATAGTGGAAGAGAGCACCAACACCAATAGAAAGAAGGCAGAGGAGAAAAGATCTTATAATTTAGAGTATGAATATAGATACTTTTAATCAAGTAAGAAAAAAAAAGAAAACTAGGTTTTATGATGCCAGAAAAATATATTTTGTAAGTGGTTTGTGTGTCTAAGTGCATCTTACTCAAATGCAGTACAGTGCAGAATGCTCACACAATTCACTATATTCTTGCACTCAACTGGTTCATAAATACTTTAAGCCACTGTTATATTCAGTCCCTGTGTTCAACAGTGGCTAAATAGTGACAACATAGCATAAATAACAACTCTGTTCATTCACTCAAGACACATTATTCATTGACTTCTGTTTTACATATTTTGAATGCATCAGTGAAAAAATCTAACAAGGATCCCTGCCTTCTTACAGCTCATATTTTAGCATAAAGATGGAAACATTAAAACTATCAATAAAAAGTAAATAATATAGGGTATTAGCAGGTAAAACATTACTATGGGAAACAAAAGTATAAAAAGGGTAAAAAAGTCAGATTCAGGAAATATTTTGAAGGTAGTAGACACAGGATTTTATGCTTGGTTGATTTCAAGGGAAAAGAGTGGGAGGGAGAGGTAAGAAGGAAGGAGAGAGGGAGAAAGGCAAGGAGGAAGGAAGAGAGCGAGGGAGAGAAAGAAAGGAAATAAAAGGAAGAATGTGATTCAAATATGAGTCCACAGTTTTTGGATAGAACACATGGGGAGATCATGTTTCCATCAACTGAGATAAAATGTCTGCAAATGGAGATGCTTTTTGTGAATAATCAAGAGTTCAGTTTTAGATACAGAATTTGACATTTGGAGAGAAATATTTGGTGATGTAAATAAGGATACAAGCATAAAAATGCTGTTTAGAGTGATAAGACTAAATAAGTTCACCATGTGACTGTAGATATAAAAAAATAAAATAGAAAGAGGACCAAGGGTTAAACATATAATGAGTACATACTAATAAAAAACATACAACATATACTATGTGCATATAATTGGGTAGGGGCAATAATAATAAGCAAATAACATGCTAGTAAGTTCTCCTTAGATCAAACACAGGATTTTTTTTTAATAGCTTTTTAAATTGGTCATCATAAGGAAACATAATTATGAACATTTTGGGTGTTAGGGTATTTACATTTATTTAAAAATATTTAATATGCATTTATAATATTAAATAAATTGATATTTTACATATATTTATTTCATGTTATATGAAATAACACTTTTACTGTTATCTTTTTATAAAACATTTTTATGACTTTTCACAGAAATTTTAGAAACTATGTTTATCAACATTACAGTTGTTTTTCTGAGTGAGCTAATACAAAATCTCTGGAATCTTACTTTACAGTTGAAAAATATGTCTTGAGAATCCCCTGTTCTCTGCATACTATCAAAAAGATTTTCAAGAAGAAATTCTTTCAGTTGTATTTATCTTGAGAGGTGCTGTGGGACAACTTTCTGTGCTTGAGAAGTTTATGTAACACTAACAGATGTGGACGGTTATTGCTAATGCTAAAGTATTGGTGAAAGTAATAGGAGTATTTATTATTGGATCTGTTCATGGCAGTGAACCTTTCTAAATTTGCATAGTGAAAATGACAAGGCTATTCTCAATTATTTAATTTATTAAATGCATTGGAATGACATTGGTTAACAAAATTATATAAATTCCACATGTGCAGTTCTATACTACATCATCAGTATACAGCATTGTGTGTTTACCACCAAAGTAAATTTTCCTTCTGTCACTGTATATTTGACCACCTTTACCATTTTTCTACCTCCCCACCACCCTCCCTCTGGTAACCACCATACTGTTGTCTGTGTCTATAAATTTTTGTTTGTTTTGTTTGTTGCTTTCAGTTTTACATCCCACATAGGAGTGAAATATGGTTCTTGATTTTTCTGTCTGACTTACACACTGTTGTGCATGTCCATGAGTTATTTATCTTTTCTCTTTAGCTCATTTCCTGCACCAACCCCTCTCCACACCTCTGAGCTGTCAGCTTGCTCTCTGAGTCTGTCTCTGTTTTGCTTGTTAGTTCAATTTGTACATTAGAGTCTGAGTATGAGTGAAATCATATGGTATTTGTCTTTCTCTGACCAGCTTATTTCACTTAGATAGTGTTCTCCAGGTCCATGCATGCTGTCCCAAAGTGTAAAATTTTCATCTTTTTTTACAGCCAAGAAGTATTTAATTGTGTAAATGTCCCATAATTCTTCTTATTTACTCATCTACTGATGGACACAGGGTTGTTTCCAAATCTTGATTATTGTAAATAACAGTGCAATGGGCAGAGGGGTGCATATATTCTTTCAAACTAGTTTTTTGGGTTTCTTTATATTGTATCTTTTTAATAGATAAATAGTATCCAGTTGTTTATTTAGAATATGCAGAATGAAAACTTCCTTTTCTTGCCTAAGCTAACTTGAGTTGAGTGAATTTCTAATTCAAAGTAAAGGCATATTGGAAACTAATTATAAGGCAATTATTTTTGTTTTCCTAAAAAACAACTGCTGTAGCAGTTTTAACAACATAAAATCACAAAAATAAATGTAACATGTTAGTTATCATTGTATTTTTGGAAATTATGGCTTTTCTTCATATAAAACATATTTATAAATTATATTGTTTGTATTCATGGCACAGTGAAGTCAATTTCAGAGGTTCTTAGGTAAAATATATTAACTAAAATAAAAAAAAATCATTGTCCAGAGTCATAAAATTTCTTAGAAGTAATAAGAATGCAAAAAATAGGTATTGAGAGTAGACAAAAAAAATGCAGTATCTTTTATATTGTTTTAATTTTTATAAGTAGGATTGGATAAAGAAGATGCAGTATATGTATAATAGAATACTGATCAGCCAGGAAAAGATGAAATGATGCCATTTGTAACAACATGAATGGACCTTGAGAATATTATACTAAGAGAAATAAATCAGAGAAAGCTAAAAACCATACAATTTCACTCCTATATGGGATATCAGACTGAAACTCATCAACACAGAAAACAGTATGATGGTTGCCAGAAAAGGGGGAGGGAAGTGGAGGGTAGAGGGGGCCAAACATATGGTAAGGGAAGGTGATTTGACTTTGGGTGGTGGACAAACAATAAAGCATAGAGAGCACGTATCACATAAACGTGCACTTGAAACCTATATGATCCTATTGACCAATGTTAACCCCAGTAAATATAATAAAAGTAAATTAAATAAAATAGATTTGCAATAAGGAATTTTTCCAGTAAAATAGTAGATCTCAGTGTTTTCATCAACAAAATAAATGTTGCTTTGTTATAATGGTATATGTCATGTAAATAATAGTCATCACATAGGCTGTTTTTTATAACATATAGGTTGAGTTATTAAATATTATGTATTTTGACATGTGCTATTTGAAATAAATGAAGACAAACAAAAAATTAACTTTTATTTTAAAATATATTAATATTATTTGGGCATGCATTAGACACAGAATAAAGAACACAAATGCTGTACTACAATGTCCTAAGTGTTGTATTCTGTATGTCCTGAAATTTTTGTGTCATGCTAAATAAAAGAACCAAACAGTCCAATCTAGAGATGGGGGCAGTATTCTCAAGTCTGGAAGACTAACACAGACAGGCCTGTGATTGCTTAGCCAACATCAGTCTCACTAAAAAAAAAAAAATGCTTCAAAATGAACTTATTACAGCAATAATGCAATGATTACAGCCATTCAATATTTCCTAAACATTGTGATATCTCTAGAAATCATTCCACCATAGGACCCATGAAATAATCCAAACAGTGTTGAAACCTGCTTATTATTGCCAGCAGAGGGAATAGATCTTTAAGGCCTTCACAAAATGCATCTGAGACACTCAAACACTAAGTCTACCAAATAAGTTTCCCAGGCATCTTTTCTGGACCTATCATTTCTGATAGGCGAAGAATTTGACAACTTAAATTAGAAATATATATGAAGTAATCTCTGCTCACATAAACACAGAGCTCAATTTAATATTAGTATATAAATAATAAATTATTTAGAATACTTTGTTAATCAGTCTTGCTCCTTTAGCAGATAGTTTTGTAAGTCTTTTTCTTCTACAAACTAGCTTGTCAAAATTATAATATAATTAAAATAAATTTTCTGTCCCTTCTATATCTATGTAGCTGATTAAAGCTAGGGAAATAAATATACCAAGAAGGTGTTCTCATTTTAAATTTATTATCATAATACTACAGTTTCTCTTCAGATTGTATAAATCTTTCACTTTTTAAATTCATTACCATAAACTTCAAATTGCCACTTCATGTGGCCTGAAAAACACAGTTTCCCTTGACCACTTTTTCATTTTTCTACAAAGATGTTTTTAATAATCTTTTCTTAAAAACTCCAGATACCTCAATCTCTATTTTCTCTCCCAGTACATGATACTGCTTTGTATTTCTAAAAGAAAATTGAGAGAGAAATCACAAAAAATTACCCTATAATATTTTCTTCTTAATTCACTGCCACCTGTACTGATGAATTGTTTTTGCACCTGTCTAAAATAGCTCCTCCTACTATGCATAAATCACAATCTCTTTCACTCAAGAGCCTGGATAGAATTTTCTACCTTTTCTCCCAGATCCTGAACACCCCTCTAAGTATTTCCAATAATTTACAGATACGATATTGCCAACTTCCTTAAAACATCATTCCTTGACCAGCTATTTACTCTCCACGTATTGGTCCATTTCTTTGTTTGATTTCATAGCAAATTCCTTCAAAATAATTTTCCATATAAAACTTCTCAAATTCCTCTCTTTTCCTCCTTTCTTTTTTTAATATTTTATTTATTTATTTATTTATTTATTTATTCACTTTTAGAGAGGGAAGGGAGGGAGAAAGAGAGAGAGAAACATCAATGTGTGGTTGCTGGGCGCCATGGCCTGCAACCCAGGTATGTGCCCTGACTGGGAATCGAACCTGCAATGCTTTGGTTCACAGCCCGCGCTCAATCCACCGAGCTATGCCAGCCAGGGCTCCTCCTTTCTTAAACTGACTCTAGTCAGTGGTTTGTTCCCATCACTGCACTGCAACTACACTAGTCAAAGTCACTACTTAATTATGTAGTGCTAAATTCAAAGGTCAAATTGTAGTCCTCATCTTATTTTAACTATCTGTAGCATTATCTGTAGTTGTTACGCCCACTTGGAAATAAATTATTTTGGGGGCTGTGGCTTAATCACCTGGTTTCTAAGACTCTATGCTCTCTTGTTTTTTACTTTTATCAAATTGTCTGCTTATTTTAGACCCGTTTAGGTCCTTTTTCTTCTTTATTTCAAACTCTACAATCACTGGAGTATCTCAACACTCAATCCTTAAACATTTACCTTCTACCTATATTTCAATGTAATGAATTCTCTAAGTCTCATACCTTAAAATAATAACTCTTTACTCACAACTTTCATATTTATATCTTCCCCCTGACTCACAGCCTCTCCTGAATTTCAGACACATACATCCAACTTCACATCTCATGCTTGACATCCAAAACTGAGCATATGCCAAAGAAAGTTTCTGAACTTCTTTTCTAAACTTACTTTACCAATGATGTTTCCCATCTCAATGGCAAATCCATCTTTCCATTTCCTCTGGTTCTAACTCTTGGACTTATTCTTCTCCTCTTATCTCTCAATCTCTGATTTCCATCAGAAATTCTACAGACTTTCCTTCAAGACTCTGATCACCATTCACCACCTCTGTTGCATCCCCATCTGTTGCTTACTATTTCAATGTGTAATATTTCATAACTACCCTACTACCCACTCTAGTTGTAGCCCAGATCCTGGATCATCCAATTATATATCAGTCAAATTGAATTTGTTCTGTTCAAAACCTTTCAGTATCCCTCTACTTATCTCATAATAAAAGCCAAATACTTAAAAATGGACAACAAGGCCCTAAAAAGCCTGACACAAACCTGACTTCCTGTTCTCTTTGTGTCTCCTCTTACTGTCTTTCCAAGAACATTACCTCCTTGATCTTCTTGAAACAGGCCAGGCATGTTCCCCTGCCTGTAATATTCTTTTCCTATATAGCATTTCTCCCTCTTTCCCTTACGTCTTTTGAAGTGTAGATAAAATTTCATTTTCCCAATAAAGCCTACTTGGATTATGCTACAAACATTGTAAAACTCTCTTGAATACTTCCAAACCTCTTTAGATTTTATTTCCATAGCACTTCTTCTACCACACTATATATTTTACCTATTTTCAATATTGCTTATGATCCATTATACTAAAACATAAGTTCCACGTGAGCAGATTTTTTCTTGCCTATTTTGTTCACTGATGCCTTAAAAAGTACTTATTAATTTTCTAACAGATAATTAGTTAATGGATGGATCATTGGCATGGCTGCTGTTACAGTTGAGAGAACAAACACAGAGAAAGGAAGCAACTTAATCAATGATATCACCAAGAGTATGTAACCATATGGAATTGTGATTGCAGACAGTTATATTACTAGATTATCTTGCTTTTAACCACTTTACTATTTTTAAATCCAAATAATAAGTCATAACTTTCATCATTTCATCATTGATTAGTTTATTTTCTTCATCAGCTTCAAATAGTAAACCCTGTAAGTGAATATTTTAGGATTCATAATATTTGGAGGTTGTATATAAGCAGTGACATACTTTTTAAACAAATACTAATAACGCCGTTTGTTCATATCTCAACCAGACAGCTTGTATCTGGAAGCTATGTTAACTTGGGGTATCAGAATTATATATGTCCCTGAATCCTTAAATTCTCATGAGCCTTTAGTAAAATCTGCCTAAAATAAAATCAAATACTCTGTGATACATGGTGAAATCCTATATATCTTTGAAAAATCATCCTAAAATGCCAGTTGTTTAAGATATTTCCTGTTTTTTCAACCAGAAACGTTAACTGTAATTGTCAAAACCTGCAACACTTTTACTCTTTTGTACTGAAAAATTTATATTTGTGTTATATTTATTTGAAAAAAATAATATGTTAAACAGATTATCAGTTATTAAGAAAGATGTTATTTCTGTATCCCTCAGCACCTAATGCTCTATTTCATCCAATGTAAGTCTTCAGTAAATACTTGTTGAATTGAGTGGATTAAAACATGGAACAAAGTAAATTCCATTTGTATGGAATATTAAAGCTAAAGTAAGTAAAATTAACCTGTTTATTTTTAAAATGATAATCATACTCATCTGTTTTCTGTACATCCCTTTCAACCAATGGAGAAGACAAGCCTGTGCTGTGAAGTGTGGGCACTGAATACAATCAAATACTTGAAGAGAGATTTTTGTCCTGCTTGTCATGAAGAGAATTATATATTAGTCGTATGATGCCCTTGGTTTACTTCAGAACTTTATTGTTTGGTTGCTTCAGAAAGGGTTAGAAAACCTCTCCATGCATCAGAAATCTTTAAAATCCTGTGTATTTAGGAGTTTTCACATCATAAGTCAAGTAAGATTTTTCAGAGAAGTAACACATAACATTTTAAATTCATTTGAAAGTAGTTGAACTCTTCTGTTTAAAATTACTAAGATAAAATAAGTTATAAAAATAAATAGTTTTAAAATAAACTTTGGCAGTTAGTAAATTAAGATGTGGAAGTTTTTTAATTTCTACTGCTCTATTTGCTGGGTTCTTAGACTTATAATATTTTTTTTGCATGTGAAAGAATGTTTTTCAGGATCTGCATTCAAAAAATTCTGCTTAGAATATTACTTTCATAATGATCAACTACATTCTTAGCACTTCTAATTGAAAGATTGATGTAAATTTAGCTGCATATTTTAACTATAAAAGTGATACATTATCATACTAGTCACATTTTTTGTCATAATTATTCATATGCCAGCTGTAGGGAACATTTTCTTTTTGTCTAATATTCTCAAGTGTGAATGTCACAAATATATAAGTGGTTCATGTTTTCTGCGATTTCTTTTATCTTGCTTGTCATAATTTCACCAGAATTCTGAAACATTCCTGAAGTGAACAAAACAGTTGTGAAATAGAGAATTAAATGCAAGAGAAATGTAAACTATTGGTCTCAATAATAAGATTCCACTAGTTGTAAAGATATGTTGATTTCTAAGTAAACATTTAAAGAATTTTTACTACTCATTTTTTATTCCAAATTTTTAATGCCATCTTATCTCTGAATTCCTCTTCTCAACAGCTTTTGAACTTTCTATTTCTTTGAGTTAGAATTATATATTTCAAAACATAAGAGGATCTTTATAACTAAGACACAATGCTAATTTTTAAAAATTTACTAGAACTGAATAAAAACAAGGATGCTTGACTATGTATGGCATATTGGTCAAATTGAAAGTGCTATATGAACTAGTGAGAAGTATGAACATACAATGGAATATTGTACCTAAAGAACCATTAACTCTACATTTTATTAGCATATGATCTTAACATTTTTATCTACATAAAAATCCATTCTTTGACATTTGGTCATTGTTTATATTTAATATTCAATTAAGTCTGTATTTGCAATTGTGGCTATATTTCAAAGATTAAAAATGAAAGAAAAATTACAGAATAAGTTCATATAAACTTTAACAAAATTTATATATATTTTCTTCCAATATAACATAAATTATTATATTATTTTCTCCTCTGACTCAGCCTCTCTTTTTAGTAAGTAAGTAGAATGTCTTCACTGTCAGTGCACACTGCACAAATTTCATTTGTGGACTGTAAGTATAGGGCTTTATGACCGTACGCATAAATTACTCATGAGAACTCTATCTATGGATATCCAATTAATGTTGCTTCAAGACCTCAATTTCATATACCACGGTGTTTCTATGTCTCATCAAGGTTTATTAGCATTTATGTTTTCTGGTTGTTTCTCATATTATTATCAATGTGATTATCAAGCTCAATTTAACTCCTACAACATCACTTTTAGCATGCATCTGTATCTTGAATTTTGAACAATCTATCATGCAGATGGAGAAGGGTTTATATCACAGTCATAAAACAGTAATGGGCACCAGAAGCATCATATTCCTTAAAATGTCTTCCACTTTTGCAAACTTTAGGAAATTTTACTGTCCTTAAATGATATGTAGGCATCTTGTCAGTCTATCAATTCCCCTTTTCCCCCATTACCATTATCTGCTCTCTCTCTCTCTCTCTCTCTCTCTCTTGATCTCAGAGGTAAAAGAAAGAAGTGTCTTCCCCTATGGCATTTGAAGCTTACTCTTACCTTTGAGGTTAAGGTGAGGAAAATGGGATTTTTTTCAGTATCAACTTTCTGTATTTGTTTCATGGGAATAGAAAGTTACAGAAGGCTTTTATTTTTAAATTTTAATTGCATTTATTGGAGGTGACATTGGTTAATACAATTACACAGGTTTCAGTTGTATAATTCTATATCATCTGTATATTGTACTGTGTGTTCACTATCCAAAGTCAATTGTCTTTCTGTCACCATTTATACTTTCTTTACCCTCTTCTGCCTTCCTCACCCCCTTTTCCTTCTTGCAATCACAATCTGTTGTCCATGTGTATTTTTTTGCTTACTTCCTTCTCCTTTTTTTCACCAAGTCCACCAACCTCCTCCTTTCTGAAAGCTGGTACATATGAGTCTGTTTCTATTTTGTTTGTTAGTTTATATTGTTTGTTAGGTTCCACATATTAGTAAAATCATGTGGTACTTGTCTTTCTCTCACTGGCTTATTTCACTGTCATAATATCCTCCAGTTTCATTCATGCTGTTGCAAATGGTAAGATTTACTTTTTTAGGTGAAGTAGTATTCTACTCTGTAATGTACCATAGTTTTTTGTCAGCTCATCTACTGATAGACACTTGGGCAGCTTCCAAATCTTGACTATTGTAAATAATGCTGCAATGAACATGGGGTTGCATATATTTTTTCAAGTAGTGTTTAGAGTTTCCTTGGATATATTGCCAGAAGTGGAATCACTGGGTCATAAAACAGTTTCATTTTTAATTTTTTGACGACTCTTAATGTAATGTTTTCACAGTGGCTGAATCAATCTGCATATCCACCAACAGTGTGCATGAGTATGAATAGAGGAAACATACCTTAACATAAAGGCCATCTATGACAAACCTACAGTCAACAACATACTAAATAGCCAAAAACTAAAGCATTCCCTTAAGATCAGAGCAAGACAAGGATGTCTGACTTCACCACTCAAATTCAAGATAATACTGAAAGTCCTAGCCACAGTAATCATAAAAGAAGAAGAAATAAAAGTAAATTCGAATAGGAAAGGAAGAAGTAAAACTGTCACTATTTTCAGTTGGCATGGTACTGTATGTAGAGAACTCTGAGATTCCATCAAAAAATTATTAGAACTAATAAATGAATTCAGTAAAATAGCAGGATACAAAATAAATACCCAGAAATCAGTTGGATTTTTATACATCAATAATGAGCTATTGGAAAAGGAAACTAAGTAAATAATACTATTTACAATTGCATCAAAAAATTAAAACACCTAGGAATAAATTTAACCAAGGTTGTAAAGTGCCTATACTTGGAAAATTATAAGACACTGAAGAAAGAAATTGAAAAAGATAAAAATAAGTGGAAGCTTATACTATACTCATATAGAAAAAAATTAACATTATAATATTTAAGCAATCTATAGATTGAACACAATTTGTATCAAGATACCAATGGCATATTTCAAAGAACCAGAACAAATATTTCAAAAATTTATATGGAATTACAAAAGACTCTAGATAGCAACAGCAATCTTGAGAAAGAAAAACAAAGTTGGAAGAATCATATTACCTCATATCAAACTACTCTAAGAAGCCATAGTAATCAAAACAACATAATACTATCATAAAAATAAATGTAGATAAATGGAACAAAATAAAAATCCCAGAAATAAATAAACTTTTAGTATATATCTTCATACTCATCTAAAAATTTTGGTTTACTTACAAATGAAAATGTAATTAATACTTTTCTCTATTTGTTGCAGTGAAAAGTGAGGTTGCATTTCTTTAAATATAGCAAGTACATATTAATGTTTAAAAATTCATTAAAACAATAATTAAAACTCTTAGGACATCATAGGGAACTAGGTAATTTCCTGTGTTCTACTCTTTTAATCTGAAGCACTTAATTGAAATTGTTCTTAATTGGAAATGAAAGCATCATTTCAAATAATTTCTGACATTAAGCATATCTTTCCTGGTAAACTTTCTGAATCTTTGGACTTTCTGCCTTTGATAATGCAAGGTAACATCATTTTGTTAAAAATACATTGTATTAATCAAATACCTGTTGTTTAGATGTGATAGTTGTCATCATTTTCCTCTGGAAAAATTCCAAATAAAAATTGGACCTATTTGAATTTTATATTATTTACTCTAAAAGGTTTTGAGTTTAAATGCCAAGTAGGTCACTATAACGAATGTTCTGGTCTTATTACTTGGATGTAAACATCTGTTTTGGCTCTAATGTTATAAACATCCTGAGCTTAGCACCAATAAATTATAAGATATGAAAAATAGTTTTTTTGTTGAAAGTAAAGAACAGAAATGGGAAGAGAATTTAGTCATTTCAAATGCAAATGTTCAAGCACAAAATTCTCATTTACATGCATGCACTTCTAAAATGACTTTATGTATTTGAGGAGAACAGACTAAGAATCATTTGGTATAGAAAAGCATCTGCTACACATACATAAAGATATTATTCAACTTGAAGAAAAATTTACTGTATGCATCAAACTGACATTATAGATGCTGTAAAACAACAAAAAATGAAATATTATTGAATGAATTGCATTAGTTTAAGGATGTTTACAATAATAAATGTAGCTGGGTAAAAATCATTTTACTCATCTGTTATCTAAATTTGCATACATCATATATATTTTATTTTTCTTTTAGTATTCCATGATTTTAAAAATTAGAAATGACAAGAAAACTAGGCTTTTATGTTGTCTTCCACAAAACTATATATTTTTGAAAAAGATCTCTTATTTTTTATGACTTCAGTCATCACCTCTAAATATATTACTATCTGCAAGTATATGTTCTGTAAAATGTTTGATTTCTTAACCAGAAAATTACAATGCCAATTTGTTCAAAATACAGTGAGCTACATAAGGAAAAATACAAACAAAGTTTAGAAAACAAACAAACAAAACCAATAACACCTAGAAAATTTGCTATTTTTAAGGAATGGACTTACAACTTCTAAAAATATATATATTTTAAAGTTATTTCTCAACCTTGGCTGGTGTGGCCCAGTTGGTTGTACACCAGCCTATGAACAAAAAGCTATCCAATTGTGTTCCTGGTCAGGGCATATGTGCGTGTTATGGGCCAGATCTGCAGTTGGGGACATGTGAGAAGCAATGAGTTGATGTTTTTTTCACACATCAATGTTTCTCCCTCTCTCTCCCTCCCACCTTCCCCTCGCTCTAAAAAGTTAAGTAAACATCTTTTTAAAAAGTTATTTCCCAAATTAATAAAATGAATATATATGTATATTATTTTGTCACAGAGAAAAAAATGTGATTTTAAATTTATTCTTCAGCCTGGGTTACCTTATAATTTAGCATGTATGATTTGTGCAGATGCTATAGTAGGCGGTCTGTGTGTACAGAGTTAAATATTAGGACTATAAAACACACTCAATTGGAAAAGAAAAGTATACATACACAATTGCAAAACACATGATAGGCACTTTATTCACTATTAGAATTTATAAAAGAATGGTATCACTGAGAGTAGTATTGGTTTAAGACAAAGTACCAAAAAAATATAACCCATCTGTTATCTAGTTCTCAATCATAGGCATCTATTGTTCCATTTCTTTGCCTGGAATAAAAGGGTGAAACAGAATATTGGACTAAAAGTTAAAAATAAATATTCTATTTTTAACACTGCCCCATGATAGATATAGTTATGTTACACCACCCACATTCCTCTTCAGAGAAGGGCTTGTCTCTCCAACTGGCATCTTCATTAGGGTTTGACTCTGCTACAGAGAACATTTCACCCAAGGCCTGTTTCTTCTGTGTGGGCCACGGGTGATTATGGATCAACCTAGTCAATCCCAGTGTTGGACTATTTTGACAGAACATATTCATTCTGAAGGTAGTCAGGAGATTGGTCAACTTTTCCAGGCCTCTCCTCATCAGTGTGACCTCTCCTCATCAGTGTGACCTCTCCGTGTGCCCAGTGGTTATTTCTTTCTTATGTGTCCCCAGGCATTGATCCTCAATTAATATTCAGGATGATAAACTCTGTCTCAGCCTCTGCTTCTTCAGAAACAAATGAGGCACAGGAATTCTCAGGAGTGATGCAAGAAATAAGGTGACGATATTTATAACTGGATCTCTCACCAGCCTCCAGGCTAGTGATGAGGAACCAGCCCTTCACTGGTGATGAGTTGAGCACAGACAGCCCCTGATACAAGGTGGTGTTAAAAGTCACCCAGGTAGTGAATTAGCAGAGTGTAACAGTGAAAAGGAATGTGTTAACTGGTACAATGTAGAGGCATAAGGGAAATAGTAAATATAAAGACAATGGGATAGAACAGCTATTGCTAGGCACCATTAATACTCTGCAAAATGGTAATGAAAACTGCAGGAGACTAATATGTAATTGGAAAGCAAGTGTGAAAACCAGAAGGTCCCCATGGCAACATGTAATGTAATTCTCATCCTGCAGCTAGAGGACAGGAAAAGCTGAGGCCAGGCCAAGGACTTGATCATGGGGACGACTGAGGTAGAAAAATTTAAAAACATGACCAACTCACGTTTGCCATGCCAAGGTCAGAGTCATTGTTGAGGAAATGTGGAAACTCACCTTGAAACATTGCCCCAAATATTGAATCTTCAGGTATGTTTACTAGCCCTGAGCCTGCTGAAGTTGCTCAGCCTCTCTACTGAGAGCTGACACATTTTCTTTTTTTTTAAAGATTTTATTTATTTACTTTTAGAGAGGGAAGGGAGAGGGGGAGAGAGAGAGAGAGAAACATCAATGTGCAGTTGCTGGGGGACATGGCCTGCAACCTAGGCATGTGCCCTGACTGGGTATTGAACCTACGATGCCTGGTTCGCAGGCCGCGCTCAATCCACTGAGCTACGCCACCCAGGGCAGCTGACACATTTTCATTAAAATCAATGAAAAGGCTCCTGCCCTGCAAGACAACTAACCTCCAAAATTTTTCAACTTCTCAAAATGTTAATGTAAAATTACTGTATGACCTAGAAATTCTAGCTTGAGGTATAATCTCAAGATGAGATATATCCACACAAAGCTTGTACACTGATGTCATAGGAGCATTATTCTTAATAGACAAAAAATATGGAAGAAACCCTAATGTGCAACTGATGAAGAGACAAAAATGTGTTTCATTATCTAATAGAACAGATGTACCATGGGATGAAAATCGATAAAGTATATGCTAATATATGCTGCAGCAGGGATGAACCTTGAAGACAGTACGCTAAGAGAAAGAAGCCAGTCATAAAAGGCTATAGTTTGAATGTTTCCATTTATGTGAGACATCCACAATAAGGAAACATAGAGACAGAAAGTAGATTAGTGATTGATTAGAATTGGGAAGGCGTAATGGTGGGAAGGAATGAGAGATGACTGGTGATCAATACAGAGTTTCTGCTTGGGGTGACGAAATGTTCTAAAACTAGGTTTTTCTGATATTTGCATAATTCTGTAAATGTACTAGAATTATTGACTTGTACATGGCAGAATTACAGAATATGGATTATAACTCAAACTGTTTAAAAAATAGTAGAGTTCACAGACAACTTTTACTCATCTCCTCATGTGAATTTCCTTACTATATTCAACACCAGTAAAAGGCAGAGTTTATTTTCTAAAATACTCTTTTGGTCCCAAGATCTAATTCTGAGTCCCACATTGCATTTTGCTGTCATGTCTCCTCAGTCTCCTCCAATCTGCAATATTTTTTCCATTTTTGTACTCTATTACTAGAAACTATTTATCATGCCTGGCCCACAATCGAAGGGACATTAATTGACGTAATTGAACTTTCCTTTCTTGATAGACAGGTAAAGGAATTTATGATAATTTTTAAAACCATCAGAGTAATTAGGAAATTGCAAGGGAGTTATATTAGGGTATGCAAATAGCTAATTTCTCTTTTAATTTTGTCCACTAATATTTTCATTTACTAACGAATTGTGATTATAACAGTTATAAAGTCTTCATGACACCTTTCTATTTCTCTTATATCACGTACACCATTGTAAAGGGTAAAAAAGCTTTGCCTTCTACCTTTCTCAGTTCATGATTGTGGTGCTGTAAAAAATACAGATTAACAAGATCAAAACATACACATTTATTTAATGTGCAAGACAAGAAAGCTTTCAAAAGGAAATGAAGACATGCTAGGTTCTCTTCTCTGAATCTCACTTTTCCATAAGTGTCAGATAAGTGTTCTGTAAGTGACAAAAGGCTTAAAGATGGCTAAAGATGATGAGAGTTCATTTTATGAGAAAATGTAATTATTTCTGTGGCATACAACATTTTACAATAATCACCAGAGTAATGACTGATAACATTATACCAGGTCATATCAGATTTCTGGAAATTTCATAACAATTTCTGTAACACATGTTAAAAAACATCTATCTATACAAAATAACCTAAGGTTTATGATCATGTATTTGACAATGTTTCCCATGTTATTTAATATTCCAAATAAACCTAATCAGTTTTAACACTTCTCTTTCACAAGGCCAGAGGCAAATCCTTTGAGATTTTTAAGGCCCTCTGGAAAATCTCAAAGTTAATGTAAAGCCAAAAAGACACCATTAGAAAATGTCACAGATTTGGACATTTGATTAAATAGGATCACATATCATTATGAATAATAATTAATTATTTATTCAACCAAGGTAATAATAGAAGATATTAAAGATAAATATGCAAGGTGACATAGTTGTGAGCGAAACTTAGCTCTCTTAATATTGAGAAGACTAGTTTTTTGAAGCAACCCAAGACCTAAAGAGACAACATGAACCACAGTAAACTGATTCTGCTAACACACGAAATCTTAGCTTTCAAGGTAGATTATATAAAAGGTAAAGAAAAACCTTTCGCAATTTCTTTTCAAGAAGAAACCAATAGTCTAAAAAGTTTTTTCCTTTTGGCAGAAGAAAGAAAATTACTTTAGTTTTATATAAATACAGTATGGATATTACAGTGCATTTTAAAACCCTTATTATTTATAATAATTATAGTTACAGATATTTCTTAGAATTCTTAATTACCTGTGAAAACTAGGGAGTAAGCTATTGTGGTCCTACAAATTTATAAATACATTTTATGACTTCAAGAAGTATATTCTTAGTAATAGTAAATTTTCCAATGTGGCACAAAACCTATTTACTAATGGACCACATTATCTTTAGCTCCTACATAAAAGAAAACCAAAAGTCATAAACCTGTGTTCAGTAATTAATGTTTTAGTATTTTGTCTTATTTGGAAATGATCTACATATTCAATGGACTTTGATCATTTACCTTTTCTTGGTTTAAGATTTCAAGATACCAAAAAGATTTTGGAAACCATTTTTAAGTAGACATAGTTTATAGTATAATTATTGTTAAAAAGTTCATTTATAAACCTGTACTTACATCTATTGAATTCATTTTTTTAAATTTATTTATTTTTATTGTGTTTTTTCCCATTACCATTAATCTCTCTTATACTCTCTCCCACCTCTGCTTCCAGTGTGGACAAAAATCTCCACACTGTTGTCCACGTCCACTAGTCCCTTCTAATTTTAGTTGATCCCCCCACCACCAATCTCCTCTCACCCTCCACAGAACTGCCTGTCTGCTCTCTGTCTATGTCTGTCTGTATTTCTCTCGTTAGTTCAGTTTGTTCACTTGTTAACAATGATGTTTAGACATGAAAATTTCAAAAGGCATTAAACAAATCATCGTCTTTTTAAAATTGTTGTTCAAATACAATTGTCTCCATTTTCACCCCACCACGTGCTTCCCCACCCCACCTATTCCAGCCTCTCACTCTCCAACCTACCCCCTTTGGCTTTGTCCATGTGTCCTTTATACACCTTAAATTCTAAAACATTAATCATCATCTTAAATTCTTAAAACATTAATCATCATCTTAGTTATTTTCTTGCTGACAAATTCTGTAAGCAATAGCATAAGCTTACTTGACTTATATAAACCTAGGTAGAAAAAAATATATTATATTTAATACTAATAACTCTAAAAATATGCCTGTTTTAATTCAACAAGCAGACTTAAACTAGGTTTTATTTAGCAAAGGATATTCTAATCATGAGAACTTGAAATCATTTGGTTTAGTTTTTATGAATTCTTTATGAATAAACACTCTTTATGAATTAAGTCTGAAAACACTATCCAGGGGTATAGAAAATTTCACACATTTCTAACCCTACATATATAACTCACATAAACATACAGAAAGAAGCAAATCTTACAGCTTTTATTTTAAAAGTTTAGCCATGAAACAGGTAAACTAGTGCAAAACTCACTAGTTTATGAAAAACTGGATGTATAAAGTTTCAATTCTGACAGATAAAATACATTTATCTGCTCAGATAATAGATGGTTAAAAATTTTTACTAACATTTGTGGAAGAAACTTTTCAAATTTGTATTTTTTCTTGACAAGTAATCTTATGGCAGCTGTGCACTAGATTTTGGACAAGGGGTTCTTAACAGTTTGTATTTTTAAAGTCTTTTCCATCTTTTTGTCTCAAGAGTTCAAAAGTGGAGCTAACTCTTGGGGTGTTTGCATTTTAAAAACATGGTAAGATTTACATCTTCATGAGTCGGAGAAAGGATGCAAGTTTTCTCCTAAGAGTTTTGGGGTATAATTGTCTATTATCAGAAGTCTAGGGTAATTATTATTTAAATTTTCCTTAATTTTCTTAAAAACAGGACGTTTCTGTTTCAAAGCCCTAATCTTTTTTCCAGTATCTTCAAGAATTTTGAGATAAATAAGTCATCTTTGGAGATGATAAAGTTAAGTGAAGTTGAATTGTTTGCAGAGTGGCAGTTGTGATTTTGCAAAGACCTGTAAAGACAGTTGCTTTTAATTTATTAAAAATATCAAAGGATTGAATCACTTAATCTGACTACATTATCCTCAGTTTGGTTCTTTAGATCAGGAAAATGATCTTTAACTAGGGTGGAAAGTTTTGGAGAGGTGTGTCTTTGGAATGTTTTCATGAATATTTCCACAAAGGCTTCAGAATGTTTTTTTCCCCTCTCTGGATACGTGGTTTCATTTAAGCTTAGCAAAGAAGGCCTAAAAACCTTTCCATCAGGCTCTGAGTATCAGCTTCCATTTTAGCCAACTTCTTACCATAGAGCCTCTTAAATTCTTTCAGATATCTTGCTAGGTTTCAGTCAGGACAAACAGTAAAAAAATCCTGAAAGTATTAATCAACACTTTGAATGCAAAAGTCACCTCAAAGAGGGTGCAAAGATTCTACTTCCTAAGATCCAGCGCCACTACCAAAGATGACAGAGAGAGACAGAAAGACAGACACAGAGAAGTGAGAGACAGACTTAGACAGTTACCCTGAGAGTTGGCAAAAGCCTGTAGGAAACTTGCTGCAAATGGAGTGTAACCCACATTTCTGTCTTACCATGTTTGAGGCCCCCAACCCAACAGTCACCAAGTTAAGGTCTCGGGACCCCAAATGAGAAACAAGAAGGCAATGGCTGTCCCTGGGAGGAAAAGGATCCACAACCAATGGGTACCGAAAAGCAGATCCATGAATTATGATCCATAGCTCTAATTGTTACAAATGTTTATTTGCCTGTTGATTTAATTTGGAAACGAAAGGCAAAATGAAATTGTACCTTCCTCTGTCAACCAAATACCACAGATAGGCTTGTTACAGAACAAAATAAGGGAGGGCCAGGGCCTGGGATGATACATTATTACCCGAAAGAAAACCCCAGGTCTGTTATGTCCACCACCTATAGGAAAAATGTCTCTCAATGCCAGAGATTTGTGAAAAGGAAATGTTTATTCAATGCTATACAAACTTAAAGTAATGACCTAATGTCTTTATCAAAATCCCAAAGTCCCTTAAAACACCCACACACATACACAGTCCTTCCTTCACCCTTTGCCCAGTCTGGGGTACCGTATATCAGGAAAGGAAATAGAAGTCCTTGGCTCAGGCAGACCTCTGTTCTTCCCAGTAATCCTTTTTGGCTGG
The DNA here is from genome assembly GCA_004024845.1 of Tonatia bakeri. NCBI lineage: Eukaryota > Metazoa > Chordata > Mammalia > Chiroptera > Phyllostomidae > Tonatia > Tonatia bakeri. The sequence continues at coordinate 27,009 of PVIA01006323.1, read as the reverse complement.
GAGACCTTCCTCGGTTCCCAGCACCATCAGCTGTGTTGCTGTCCAGGTAGGATCTCCAATTAATCCAAAGCCATGTGGCACCTTCTCATGGCCTACTGGTAAGAGTTCTTTCACCCTTCTTCCAGGCAAAGTCTCTCTTGCTTCCCAGGCTGCATGGCCAAAAGGAGCACCCCAAAGCCTCTTTCCTACCAGAGCTGCAGGGCTCTGCACTCTGGTGAAACCGCATGGTTCTCCCCACAAAGCTGCAGGAAGCGGGGGTCGCCACTCCGCCAAAGCTGAGAGGCAATTTTTTGCTAACTCTGCGTGGTGATTTTCTCTCACAGGGCTGTGGGAGTCCCTACTCTGCCAAAGCTGCGTGGTACTCTCTCTACGGCCACAGAGTCTGGGTTTAAATCTCCGCACCAATCTTCCTCTGCAGCCCCATTTCCAAATCCTCCCACACTTGGCCACACCTGCCCTCAATCTCCCATTCTTTCCAGCCCTTTTGGCTGCCATTGTGGATTAGGGCAGGTGTGGCCCCATGTCATGGAGCCAATCATCTTCAAGTTCAGGCGCTGTAATTCAAGGGCAGGCACTGTAATTCCGGGGACCTGTCCCCCAGTTATGTATTGGCTCAGAGCACCCACAGCTATTTAGCATATCCAAGTGACCAGCCAAAGGCTATAGGTATGTTAAATGACCACACCAGAGGTTAGGTACAAGGCTTTTGCTATGTGAAACAGCTCTTAATGGGCCTGCTCCATTTGTCCCTTACCCCAACCCACACCTGGGGCAGAGCAGTGAGGACATCCTAATATTTTCTGAACACCTTGAGTTCTGGACCCCATTCTAAATCCCTATTCGGGGTCGCCCCACTTGGCTGCACCCTGTAACAGGCTTATGTGCAAGCTGACTTTGGTAAGAAATCTCACCCTTTGCCACCTTCTGCCAGTTCTCTCAAGATCCCATCTGCAGGCTCTAGGTGAGTGAAGGGTCTCAGTGGTCTTACCTTAGCCATCAGAAACTGTAGAGGAGAAAAAAAATAAACTTTCTTCTACCCTTTATATCTTCTCTGGAAACTTCATAAATGGATAATCTTATTTAAGTTAGAAGTTTTCCATAGTGATCACTGTAATCCAAGCTTTGCTTTCAGGACTACCATTGGTAAATTGAACCTGAACACATTGGACCCAGTCCACCTTGTGGCAAAGCCAGTAATCCAATCTAGTTTCCGAGTTGGACACAGTCCAACTCTAGTCTGTGTCTGAACCCAGTCTGGAAAAAGAAATACTTAAATAAAGTCTAAAAACTCATAATGCAAGAACTAGAATCGGAAAGGGATTTACCCATGACCTCCAGAGGCAGCAACAATGCAGCAAGCTCATCAGACTCAGTAGTGCCTTTGCTCAGTTGCTTGTTGCACCTAGGGATCATCAGAAGTCTCCTTTGGTTTCCTCTTCTGACACAAGAACTGTTAAAATATAAATTGAGGCATATTAGAATTTTTAAAGATTTATTTGAGCAAAAAGTGATTTAAATCATTCAGAATTCAACCTAGAACATAGAAAGAAGGTCCAAGAACTCTAGAAAATAATGACTTCCATAGGTACAAGACAGAGGGAACAATGAAGTCATATTAAGTAAAACAGCAGGTTTGTTATTGCAAAGTTACTTTCCCTTAGGAGATGGCAGGGGTATTAGGGGCAGATTAAGTAACTGGTACTGATCAGGTAATTCCCAGTTGAGTGGTTTGAGATTCCATTTAGGGGAGACCTGAAGCTGTAATTAAGGTAAGGCTTAGACTGATGATGTGGAGTTTAGCATAAGCTACTACATTTTGGATAAGTGGTCTTGTTTGTAACAGTGCTTATGCCTGGAAAAAAAGGGCAAACTAAGTGAACATTAACCTATTTTGATTCTTTAAGTCTTTTAAAATACATTTTATTTAGTACACTCTTCCTTCTCTTACTTCTATGGGCCACTTATCCATTTTTTCTTAATACGATGAGAAAAATAAATGTCCATGTTCTTTCCATTGTTTTATTTTTTCCTATAGATTAGATTAACTTTAGAAAGTTACTGTTATTCTATGGGGACTTTTACATAATGTAACATCAAGAAGTGTGATTGTTGAGTTACAGAACATTAGCAATTTTATGATACCAATACCTTGCAAATCCAAGAAAAAACCTCTAAGCAGTATGTACAGCTTATATTTCAAGGTAGTTAAGTGATTTGTTAAAGTCCTATTGTGTGTGGAGGTCAAGACTAGAAAGTCAAGATTTTGATTTATAATTTAATCAGTTGAATTTTTCCTTTCACTAAAAATCATGTAAGTAGAGTTATTTGTCATCAATCAATATTCAAAATGTAAATTTAAATAAAAAGGAGCCAAGTACATAGCACTCTTTACTTGTGTATGGAGTACAAAATATACTCTTGGCTTTGCCGAATAATGTTACATATTTCTAAAAGAAATTTTTTGATAGTTTAAAGATGTCATCTACTGGAAATCAATGTTTAACTTTCTATTTATCTTCACTGGAATGATGTAATTATCAACAAGAAACAACAAAACATGAGTATACTGTGAATGACATATAGGCAGGGATCATGATGTTGTACGTGGGAAATTAGGCCCTTCTGTGGGATTGTGAGGAAAGCATTCCAAGTATTCATGCCTGGGAGAATGTGGTGTGGCATGGCTTATTTGTGTGGATATAGAAGCTGTCCCCTGGGTCCCATCTCCCTCTGTCCCTACCATAGAAAATGCCCAATCTTATTCCTAGCAAGGCCAAAAGCAAAGTCTGTGTCCAGAGTTTTTACTTCATATTAAAGCTTAGTCCTTTGGAGCCCGTCAACTACTAAGTGGTGTCAGTATCCATCTAAGTAGCTTAGCTTGATCACAGCTGCTCTGTTGGCAGAGTTCACATAGCTGCCAGCCATGTGGCTGCTAATTCCACATGGCTATAGAGAGAGGACATATAAGCACATGAAGTTAGTACTGGGGGGAAGAGAGAGAGAGAGAGAGAGAGAGAGAGAGAGAGAGAGAGAGAGAGATTCTTTTTTCCCCTGGAATCATAACCAGGAGTATTTTCAAAATGACCAGTCAAATTCCCAGGTTTTAATGGGCTTTTGATGGGTCCACACTCTCTAGTTAGACTTACAGACCTCGATGGTCAAGCCGCACCCTCTAAAACCTCAACAATCCTGTACCAGAGGTGGGGAGAGGGAAGACTGTTAATTCCTTTGGAGGAACAGTGTTGGAATCCCCTGGAGTGTGAAATGTGGTAGCTTCTCAGTGAAGCAAAGAGGCAAATACTTCCCCATTTATTAAGCTCAATATCTAGTTCCCTTTGCTCCCCTTTCATTTAATAATATGTAGTTAAAAGCCAACAGTAACAATGAGATACTGAAGATTATAGTATTAGAAAATATTAATAATATAAGAATGTATATAAATGTATGCAGAAGTAAAGACATGCCTTTTCTTTGGTTCTTTTCTTCAAAAGACTATTAAGAATGATAAAATAAATCTTTGGAAAAGCAATATTAACTTCAACAATGAACTGACAAATCAGGACATTCGTCAGTTTTAATCTAGGGATAAAAAAGGCAGTATCTTTATAGAGATCATATGGAGCACAACAGTTAATAAAGCCTTGAGAGAAAGATTATAAAAGTATTAAAGTTAATGCCCAAATTTCACACTGGTAAAATTGAGAGAATAATGGAGTTAGGAGGTGTGGAAGGGTGCTTAGCTGGAAATTTCAAGGGTCTGACCTACCTTGTCACATTAACTTTTAGATGGCATTGGAACCTGCAGGAAACTGTCACAGGTAAAAGTATGGATAGTGAATTGAATAAAGCAGAACATGTCCTGGGTAGAGAAACCAATGGAATTGGAATTGATCAGGTGATAATTGAAGACATGTGAAAAGATAAAGACCATTGGAGAGAGAATGAAAGAGAACACAAAAGGGTAATAAAGGGTAAATATATTCTATAGAGTGAGTTAAACTTAGAAACATTGGAAAAGTTACTTACATGACAAGAAAGAAAAAAGGAAGTCTTTCATTGTGAACAAATATTGGATAGAGACATTTTTTATTGTTTTTCAAGTACAATTGTTTCCATTTTCACCCCACCAAGCCCTCCTGTCCCACCCATCCACACCTCTCACCCTCAAAACTACCCCCTTTGGCTTTGTCCATGTGTCCTTTATATCTGCTCCTTCATGGCCCTTCTCCTATCCCTTACTATCCCATTCTCTCCTCCTCTTTGGTTACTATCAGTTTGTTCTTTATTTCAATGTCTCTGGTTGTATTTTTGCTTACTTGTCTGTTTTGTTGATTAGGTTCCACTTATGGGTGAGATCACATGGTATTTCTCTTTCACCACCTGGCTTATTTCACTTAGCATAATGCTTCCCAGATCCGTCCATGCTGTTGAGAAGGATAGAAGCTCTTTCTTTCTTTCTGCTGTATAGTATTCCATTGTATAAATGTACCACAGTTTTGAAATTGAGTAAGATTTATTGGGATTTTCACGTAGGAAGAATATAAAGAACATAACAATGTAGTGACTATTAAAGAGATCATGAGTAAATATAGGCAAAGAGAGTGAGAGTTTAGAAATGCATAGAATACATGGGGCATTTAATTTTGGAACGGAAGTAGCTACCTTTTAAAAGGAATCCTAGATGAAAATAGAGGGCTAAAGTGTGTCGTGAGATCAAGATGAGAACTAGATGTATGAAAGCCTAGATACTTTAATAAATTGCCTCTTTGTGGAGATATAAAAAAAGATAGTAGTAGAAAAGGCATGCTTTCCAGCTGCAGAATCAAAGCAAGACTGACATGGTGGAAGTGATGAGAGCAGTGGGAAAAGAAAAGGTGTGTGTATAAGTACAGATGCCACTTAAAGATAAATGAATTTATTTCTGAGGTTTAAAAATATGTCAGTTTCTGAACAGTGTGTTTTTATTGAAGTTGTGTAAGTTACAAATAAAATCTTTCATTTTCTAACAACAAATAAAAACATTGGAAAGTTTTCATGAGAAATCCCTTCTCTGTGACCTTGCTATTACTACATCCGTGTTTATTCACGGTTTGACATCTGTTTATATTTTCAAGATAATGAAAAGAAAACCCCCTGCCTATGCCAAGACACACTGTCTTTTCTCATTCTCTCTTCAAAAGAAATAGCTGAAAAAAGTAAAGCCAGATTCCTGGAGGAAAAAAACAAAAGTTACCTTTATTAAATAGGACTCCCCCCAAATCAAATCTGCACAGAGCGTTGCTGACACCAAAAGGAATCTGTACGAATAAAAAAGTTCTAGGCTTTCTCTAGGATATTCTGGATAATGAAAAAGTTTGGTAATTAAACATTTAATTTTACACTGTTTTTATTCAGAATATTCATAACTCCGAGTATTTGTACAGAAGGCTGCATCAAGTCCTTCATCATAACTGGCAATCCTCCTCTTCCCCTGCACCCAGCAACCACAGCAATGATCCTCCTAAATCACATGATTGGTCCCCTCATGACCACTTCATCTTCTCTGTCTCTCGCCTCTAAAACTGCTCTCCCAAACCTGCAGACTTCTCTATGCCAAAGACTCTCTCTTCTTTCCTGCAGGAAATGGATCCTGAGTCTTTCTTTGGAAACTGCTTTCCTGCAATCCCCTTAGACAATGAGTCCTTAGATTCGCATGATGCCTTAGGGTTAGGAACTGCACTTGCCCCTTAAATTCCATTACTTCATCACTTGAAATAAATAAAAAAACCAGTTCTGTTGAGAGGATAGACCTTTAGCTACTGCAACTTTCCTTTCTACATTGTTGTTTTCGCCCATGTTTTCTGGGGTTATACCCCAGTCTGCCACATCCACTGAGCCCTGGCTCAGTTTTCATCACCTCAAACCCTTACCAGTATTGTAAGGGACTCCATAACTGTAAATTACAAATCCCAAAGCTTTCCTTCCTGTCAGTGTCTCTTCACAATCTCATGTCCATCGACTTCTTTTTCTCCACTTTAGTAATCCATGCCTTCAGTTAAAATATAGATCACTACCACAAAATCACTGACTCTCACTCTCCCAAAAACTCATTTCATCTTCTCCACTCATTTCCTATCTGATTAGAAAGCCAATGATCTCATTTCAGATCTCATTTCAATTAACACATCCTCACCAGTATGTAAGACTCCCTTGCCTCTCTAAATTTTGGTTGCATATGTCTAGCAAAACTGTAACTCTTAACAAATCCAAACTTTTGCTTTCTATGTGACTCATTTAAAGATTCAGGAATAGAAAAAAAATCACAAAGAAATTATAGGCAATTATTGATTTCCCATGTGCCCTAATAACAGTGCTCAGGAATATCACAAATTCCCTATGTTAGATCCAGTCTACCATTGTCTGCAATGACAATTTCAAACCTTCTTTAGACTCATGAAACATTTGATAGTCTCTGATATTTGTTGTGTGTTCAGTTTTTAAACATATTCTTCAATTACAACACATGTGCCTTTTTTCTTTTCGTTCTTGCTGCTATAATAAATTTTTATATCTTTTGGTAAACACAGATAATCAGTTCTCTTGGGTATAATCAGTAGTGGAATAGTTGATTCATAAATTATGTTAAATTTACATAAAACAACCAAATACTTCACAAAATGGTTGCACCAGTTTACATTCTCACAAACTAAATGTGGGATTTTCAATTTCTCCATATTTCTGCCTAATTTAAGTGCTATGTGTTGCTTTCATTTTAGCTACTCGAGGAGGTATGAAGTGGTATTCTGCTGTTTTAATACACATTACTTCAATGAATAATGATATTGAGCACTTTTAAAAACATGTTGCTAATAAATATATTCTTACTGTAAATGGCTTCTCCTAGGCTTTTGTTTTGTTCATTTCTTTAAATTGGCTGTTTTTCTTTTCATTAATGATTTTTAAGATTTTTAAAGATGTATATTCTATATTATCTACATGTTATACCAGTCTTCGGATTGCTTTTGTTTTCTTAATGGTGTCTTTTAAAGACTAGAAGTTTTATTCATTTATTTTTTGACAAAGAATATTTTACCAATATCTTTAATATGATTAATGATTTATTGCATATGTGTAGGATACTTCCATTTTTTTTTTAAATTGAGACAATTTTTGGGGGAGTTTTAGGTTTATAAAAAAACTGAGGGGGAGCTACAGAGATCTCCCATATTCCTCATGTTCCCAACAGACGTAGCCTCCTGCATTATCTCCAGCTCGCACCACCATGGTGCACTTGTTACAACTGATGAATTTATATCGACAGATTGTGATTTCCCAAAGTCTGTAGTTTACGTTAGGGTTCACTGTCGGTGTGGTACATTTCATAGATTTGTATAACTGTACAATGGCATGTATCCATCATTGTGGTATCATACAGAATATTTTAACTGCCTTCAACATCTGTGTTCTGCTTCTCCATTCCTGTTTCTGTTAACTGCTGGCAACCACTGAATGTTTTACTGCCTTCACAGTTTTATTTTTCCAAGAATGTCATATAGTTGTAATCATAGAGTATGTAGCATTTTTACATTGACTTTTTTCACTTAGTAACATGGCTTAAATGCTCTCACATATCATTTCAAGGCTTGATAGATCAATCCTCTTAAAATGAACAACATTCCATTGTTGGGATTAGCCACAGTTTTTTCCAGTCACCTACTGGATGAAGGACATCTTGATTGTTTGCAAGTTTTGAAACTTATCAATAAACCTGCTGTATATATCCATGTGCAGATTTTTGTATGCTCATAAATTTCAACTCCTTTCATTAAATACCAAGAAATGTGATTGCTTGGTCATATGACAACATATGTTTACTTTTGTAAAAAACTACCAAATTGTCTTCCAAAGAGGCTGTATCATGTTGCAATCTTACCAACCACAAATGAAAGTTACCATTGTTTCATATCCTCCCAAACATTTGCTGTTGTCAGTGTTCCAGTTTTGTCATTCTAATAGGTATATACCTTATTGTTGTTTGAATTTGAATTTCCCCAATAATACATGACATGAAGCATCTTTTCATAACTTTACTTATGCTTATGAGCCTTCTTGGGTGAAGATATTTTCAAGTTTTTAGTCCATTTTTAATATTATGTTGTTTGTTTTCTTACTGTTAAGTTTTCAGGCTTCTTAGAATATTTTAGGTAATTCTTTATCAGATGTGTGTTTTGCAATATTTTTTTTCAAGGCCGCGACGTCTTCTCGCTCTTTTGACATTGTATTTCATGAACAGAAGCTTTTAATTTTAATAACATCCAGCTCATTCACATATTTCTTTCATGAATTGTGCCTTTGGTGTTTTAGCCCAAACCAGCACCCCCATATCTGAGGTCATTAGGTTTTCACTTATGTTATTTTCTAGCTGTTTTATAGTTTTGTATTTTACATTTGGATCTGTTATCCATTTTGAATTAATTATTGTGAAGAATGTAAGGTCTGTGTTTAAGTTAATTTATTTGCATGAGTATGTCCAGTTATTCTAGAACCATTTGTGTAAAGGACTATCTTTGCTTTATTGCATTGCCTTTGCTCTTTGTCAAAAATATGTTTACTGTTTATATGGTTCTATTTGTATACTTTCTATTATGCCAATTGATATATTTGTCTACTCTTTCACCAAAACCAAAATGATTTGATTACATAGCTTTATAATGAGTATTGGGGTCAGGATGTATCAATCCTCTAACTTTGCTCTTTTATAATAACATTCGGGCTGCTCTGTGTCTTCACTATTTCATGTAAACCTTATAAACATTGGCAATAACTACTACATAACTTGCTTGATTGGATTTTGGTTGGAATTACATTTAATCTATACAATAAAATTGGTAAGAGCTGACATCTTGACAATATTTGGTCTTCTTATCCATGACTATGGACTGTTCATTTATTGAGATTATTAAATTTGCTTATTAGAGTTTTGAGTTTTTCTCTTAATGACCTTGTACACAATTTGCTAGATTTATATCTAAGTATTTTATTTTTCTATGCTACTGCAAATGGTATTTTGTTTTTAATTTCAAATTGCTCTCATTTATTATTAGTATATATGAAAGCAATTGGCTATTATACATTAACCTTATATCTTACAACCTGGTTTATTAATATTAATGCTAGGGAGATTTTTTTTTGTTCTTTCAGATTTCCAACATAAATGATCATGTTGTTTGTGAACAAAGACAGATTTATTCATTCTTTGCTAAGCTGTATGCCTTTTATTTCCTTTTCTTACCTTATTACACTAGCTAGAACTTTGAGTACAATGCTGACAAATTGTAATAGAAAACACCTTTGCCTTGTAACTTATTGTAATAGGAAAGTTTTGAGCTTTTCACCATTAGAGATGATGTTAGTTGTAGACTTTTGTAGACATTTTTACCAAGTTGAGAAAGTGATTTCTTTTGCCTTAGAAATTGTTAGCTACTACAAAGTCATAAATAAATAATCTTATTTTACTTTATTTAAGCTTTATATTTTTAGCTTGTATCTTTAATATATAATCCTTTTCAAGTTAATTTTTCCATATTGTGTAAAGTAGAAGTTTAAATCATTTGTTTTGGACATATGTGTGTATATATTTATATTTATATGTATATATACTTGCATATATATGTATATATATCTTTTTCCAGTAGAAAAATGATTTTTCCCTTTTTAAGTGTTTTAAAACTTTTATAGAATCAACTAACCATACATGTAAAGACATATTTATGAAAATTTTATTTTATTTCTTTGATTAATTTTTCCAACCTTACTCTGATAACTATTCTTTTAGTGTAGCTTTATGATAAGTCTTATTTTAAAAGTTTATACTTCTTTAAGATTGTTAGACTATTTCTACAATCTTTGAATGTCCATAGAGATTTAGATTCTTATCAAGTCTGAGAGGAGTGGCATCTTAACAATATTGAACTGAGTTTTTTATTCACAATTATGGTATATCACCACATTGGTTATGTTTCTTTATTTTTCATCATAATATCTTAAAGTTTTCATTGCAGTTGCCTTGATACATTTGTTAAATTTATTCCTACATATATCATTTTATTACATCTAAATAGTATTTTTAAAAATTTAAAATGATATTTTTCTTGTTAAGTGATACAATATAAATGGTTGTTTTGTATACTGATGTACTCCATGATTTTCCTAAATTCATCTAGTAAGTCCAATAGTTCTTTGGAAGCTTCTTCACAATATTCTACATACCAACTGATGTCATTTGTGAATGGAGATGAATTTTCTTCTTTTCTTATCAGAAAGCCTTTCATTTTTCTTGCTTTATTTCATTGGGTGCACCTCCAATGACTGTTGCATACAGTTTGCCTGGGATATAATTGTACTTCCATCAAGCTGCTTTTGAAATTTAAGTGAATCTTTATAAAACATATCATAGTGGGATCTTTCTTTGCTTTATTTGTCCTTACAGTTTTCCCTTTTAATTGAAATGATCATTTAAATTAATTATTTATAATTTTGTGCTTAATTCTTCAATTTTACTAAATGATTTAGAACAACAAAAGAATGATATCCTTTAAGACACTACTTCTATACCTTATATATAGTTTAATTGTTAAGAATATAATCTATTTTAACTTGGTTTGTCATAAATTTTATAACTGATACTCTTTCCTTTGCTGAATGTAACTTGTTTTTATTTCTCTATTAATTGAAACGTTGTTAGGGTAAAATCTTAAATAAGATTTTCATTTTGAAGGTAAAAATAGGGAAAATATGTAAAAAAAAACTAAAATAATAGCATATTTTCCTTATTAACTTAATAAAGGTTCATTTAAATAATCTTCAATCTAGAGCCATGTTGAATCTTTTCAACAAAAACATATTATTGTCCATGAGGAACTTTTCAAATTATTTTGTCATAACCCATACTCTTAATTAAAATTTCTAAGGAAAATATTTTTTATATTCTTTAAAGTTTGTGACATCTAATATTATAGCAAAACCTTATACAACATGAGTTTTCATCTTAGATCTAGTCTTTATTGAGTAAAGCATATATATTTTTATTATTTATGTATTCATTAATTTAAATAGTTTATTTTTACTGTACTTTTTCCATTACCCTTTGTTGCCCTTAGGCCCTCTTCCACCTCCACTCACTCCCTGGTGCCTCTGCAATCACCACACTGTTGACCATATCCACAAGCTCTTTTTCTTTTTTTAAAGTAAGCATATTTAAAAATAAGATTTCCTGAAATACAACTTTAGATTCTCTTTACTTTTTTAAAACATTTTCTAAAATTGATAGAGTGTATATAACTAATATCTTTTCTTTGTTTTGTCTCAGCTGCCATAATAATATCTCAAGAGATAACTTATAGGCAGAGCATATTAATTAGAAAGTATAAATTTTCTGAATTTGACATTAAATTTATGTGTCGTATATTTATATTTTATAAATATAAAATCTATATAGTATTTAATCTATATATTTATAATCTGTATAAATTTTCTGAATTTGACATTAAATTTGTGTTGTATATTTATATTTTTATAAGTATAAAATCTATATAGTATTTATACATATATTTCCTAAGTATGTGTGCACATAAGATATTAATATATACATACAGTATGTATATATATATGCTTGTGTGTAGTATGTAGATATGCATAAAGTGTGTGTGCATGTGTGTGTGTTGGTAGCCATCCACCCATACACACACATACATACTTCAGGAAAAAAATATTTTTTAAATTCTGAAAACTCTTTCCTTATTTTGCCAACTCCTAAGCTATTATCTCTCTCAACTTTAAAATTACTCTTCAGTTTACAGTATGACTTCATGACGTTGGGAGTGAGACTATCCAAACCAGTATCTGTTTTACCATCTACTCTCAGTTTCTAGTAATAGAAGATGATTCGCAAACTTGAGAAAAGAGAAGGGGTTTGTGCCTTATAATTTTCTTCTTGCTTCTATTTTGCTTCTTGTTTCTAAAGCATCACTCTGACAATGTACCTTCATCCTGGAGGTGCCAGACTATTCCTTTAACAGCAGCAGAATCCATTTTGCAATTTTTTATACCCTTAGAACCAGTCTTACATTGTTCCTTAAAGACCTCACTTGCAATGGGCCAGGGCTCACTTCTTGGAAATCTTGACCTCAGCTCCACACGGTGTTCTGGTTTCAGAAGCCACAGCAGCGGCAGAGCAGCTCCACCTTCTCTAGAGCCTGAATGTGAGTTCTCTAGGGACCTCCAGCAAACGTCTCTGTTTTAGTCATTTCGGCCTCTTCCCCTTGCTTTGATAACCGTTTCTTACGTTCCTGCATTTGAGCTGTTTTGTTAGTGTTTTTTTTGTATTTTTTTATTTGATGCTTCCAATGCTTAGTAAACAATGTTTTATGTATTTTTTTTCTGTTAAAAGTTTCTTTCTCTGGACCTTTATTGGAGTGATATGCATACACTTCCAGTTGCTGATCAAGTTGATACAACGTAATATAATACCTCCTTTCAACTAAACCCTACACATCTTTAGTTCATTTAAAACCATGTTCAGCAGTTGATTCCAAGTTACTACAATTCCAATAATAATATTAGTATATAGTTTGCCTTACCATTTTAAATATGGATTTTATTATGATATCCTATGAGAGAACTTGCAAGTGTTTTGATGTAGGCAATAGTAGCATAAAAGCTCAGTGGTGTACAGGTATAAATCTTCCTCATTTCTCAATCACCTACTTACAGTTTTTGTGAAATTCTTTAAGAGGAATGAGTCATATCCATATAATGAATAATTAAAATATTCTTACTAGAGTAATAAGAATAGCATAAAACATCTTTAATTTTAGGAAAAAATTGCAAATTATGAGCCATTTGCTGAGCATCTATTGCTCAGTAAATTATTCTTGTCATGTGCAAAACAGACTGAAAACATACAGTAATATTTATATTTTTCAAAATTGTGAAAGTCTTTACATAGGGAGAAAAATGTTATTTTAGTGACAATGAACCTTTCATATGTTATCTCATGTATAGAGAAATCAAAACATAATGATAATAAGCAGGAAGAGGATTTCACATTGTTTGCATCAAATATGGCAGATGAATGATTTTCCCCAAAATTTTCAGTAGAAACTTCAGCTCTCTGATAAGATATTATTAATCTTATGTCATGCCTAGTGATTCAATAGATTTCTTTACCAAACAACATTGATTGACTCTGAAATCTAATCAGTAAGATATGAAGTTTAGATAAACATCTAAGAAATTGTGTTTATTAAAACAGGAGTTTATTTAACTGGTATGTTTTTGATACACTGTAAATTTAAGAATGAAACTTTATGCTTCATTATTGCTGTTTAAGTGTTTGAACAAAGCTCTATAAATTATAAATAATAAAAGAAGTAAAACACATTTTAATTCATCATAGATTAACCTAGAAAATATAAGCCTAATAAATATATAGAATATTTCATTATTTTTTCACTTTTTTCATTGAGACTATTTGGTATTCCCTTTATGAATTTAAACAAACACCAGCTATGTATTTAAGCTCAGCATTACTCATGGATGGCTACATGAATACACAATTTGAATCACTGGTAATCAGAGCACCACATAGATATCTCAGCATTTATTTCATCTTTTGGGGTTCTTTGGTAACTGACAGAAGTTCAATAACAAGGTGTATAAAGATGTGGTGAAGTGGGAATTACACACTGCTGTGAGAAAGTGATTTTCACAACTTCTTTGGAATGTGATTTATCATTATTTGGTAAACTTACAATATTCTTCTCTGAGATATATGTCTTTCAGAAACTCTAGATACTTCTATCCAATTTCAAGTTAAATAATGCCTACTATAGCATTATTTTCAATAGCAAATATTAAAATACAATCATGTCCAATGAGAAGAGAATAATAGATAATAGAATCATACATAAGTGGAATCCTAAATTGCAGTTAAAATAAACTTGAAGTTGTAATAATTTTCCAAACATAAAGTTGAACTGAAAATTGGACTACATTGATTAGAGTAAATCTAAAGATAGAAGAGATGCATTAATTGAAACACAATTTTTCTGAAGGAATATAAGAGATTTTAAAGTGATTGTCCATGAAAATTGTAGGAAAATTCCTCTAATGTAGATCTAGATTAAGAAAAATTCATAAAATTTATGAATTTATTACTGAGATTAAGGATTATTTTCAATTGGAACTGATTTTTAATAGCTTTGAATATTATTATGTTTGAGAATTGTATATTTTAAAAGTAAGTCTTGTGTTTGGACTGATTTTTTTTATTTTATCACAATTTAAGTTTTATTATATACATGTATATATGTATATTATATGTGTATGTATGTGTAAATATATGTGTATATGTATATATATATCATCACTACTTTATTAACATTTGGTAAGTACAGAAAAAATGAAAAAGTCATAGGGTTTCTGAAAAATTGTTGTGATAAATATTTTAATTGTTAAACCTTCAAAAGATTTGAAGTTTCTTTAAAATGCCCTCTTAGAGTCTTGTCTTTTAACATTTCAGGCACATTTGACTTTTTAAATCCAGGTATCAAGACAAAAAGATTCTGCCAAAGATGTAATATCCAATCTGTCATGGGAAGCTTTGCTATCATTCCTGAGAAATCTTTTTTGTATGAACCTTCCTAGAACAGAAAACGATTTACAACCAAGTAACAAGCTGCAGTGAAATGTCATTGTAGCATTCCAGAATTATTTATAAAACTCATTACCAATCATCTCTATTTTTACACAAATAGTAACTGATAATTTTAATGACATTAAGAAAGTAGGAGTAATAAAATAAATTCATTATAGTGTGCATTTTAAAGACAGCAACATAAAAAATATGCTTTAGTTCCGAGCACAAACAGATTTAAAGCTTTGAAAGGAGACAATTATTCTCTCCCCATATATTGGCTGCCATTGACTTGGGTCGTCATTGATTTGGGTTGTCATTAGTTTGGATAATCATAGACTAGTCCATATATGTATGTGTGTGTATGTGTGCATGTGTGTATCTAAAGAACCATCCAAATTCAATAATGCATGAATATTATCTGTGCTGAAAACTTCAAAGTAAAATGTTCAGAGTTTAATAGTTTAGTTTTATTTATTTAATTTTATTTTTATGTTTGCATTAAAATATTTTTTAGTTTTAGGGGTGCAACACATTGGTTAGACAATCATATACTTTACAAAGTGAGGCTCCCATTATTTCAAGTACCCCTTGGCACCACACATAGTTATTACAATATTGTTGATGTATTCCCTATGCTGTACTTTATATCACCATGGTATTTTGTGACTACCATTATGTAGTTCTCAATGCTTCTCTTTTTCACCCAGCCCTGCAAGCCCTCTCCCTATGTTCTCTGTATCTATGAATCTATTTCTATTTTGTTTACTTTTTAAATTTTGCTCTTTATATCTAAAGAGCATATAAGCAAAATCATATGGTATTTGTCTTTCTCTGTCTGACTTATTTCACTTAGCATAACACCTTCTTGGTCAATCTATGCTGTCTCCAGTGGTAAAATTTTATTTTTTATTCCTGAGTGATATTCCATTGCCTATATGAGGTCTTTCCAGAAGGTATCCAGACATGTAGTATGAAAAATAGAGACATTTATTGAAGATACAAGTTACAAGAAACATTATCACAGGACAATGACACCTCAGGCCCCTTCAAAGTAGACACCTTGGGACCTCACACAGTTCTCCCAATTGCCCTCAGCTGCCCCATCATATTTTTGTTAGTTTACCATCCTTGTTCATTTAAAGGACAAATTAATGTAAAGAAATTCTTGGAGAACTAAAAGCTTTGTGAAGGACAATAAATATTTAATTGAACTGCATGAAATTGTCATTGTTATACAGATAACAGATAGAACACAGATACCAGAAAGTACACATCCATGTAATATGAGAAATAGAGACATTTTTTGAAGATAATCCAAAATACATTATAATAGGACAAGGACAATTCAGCCCCCTTCAAAGTAGGCACCTTAGGACCTCACACAGTTCTCCCAACATCTTTTCCACTGTTCAAAACACTCTGCAAAATCCTTTGTTGGAATCACTATCAGCTGCCCCATCATATTTTCCTGAATGTCATTGACAGTCTGAAATCTCTTCCTTTTCAAAGGTGATTTAGTTTTGGGAAAAGCCAGAATTCACAGGGTGTCCAACCTGGGGGCTGAGCCACCTGGATGATTTGATGTTTCTCCCAAAACTCTTCATGAGATGTGATGCATGAGCTGGTGCATTGTTGTGATGAAACTGCCAATCACCAGTTGCCCATAGCTGTGGCCTTCTGAATCCAAACTTTTTCATGGAGGAATGTTCAAACTTAACACAAAATTT
This sequence comes from Tonatia bakeri, assembly GCA_004024845.1. Lineage (NCBI taxonomy): Eukaryota > Metazoa > Chordata > Mammalia > Chiroptera > Phyllostomidae > Tonatia > Tonatia bakeri. The sequence goes on along the minus strand of PVIA01006323.1, from coordinate 10,605 downwards.
GATGCAAATTCATTGCTGTACTTGCTCATTTTGAATGCAACAGCCATACAATATACATGCTCACTCAATGGCATCTACCACCCCCACTGACTAGTACTTTGAAGTTGTCATTGTTCATACATGTGCATTCCAGTTCACTCTCCATGGCTACCGGCATACATTGATGTCATGCAAACCATTCTCATTGTATTAAAAATGTTGGGACTTCTGGACAGAACTTCACATGTACCAAATTTTTATCTACTTATATATTGATGGACACTTGGATTGCTTCTATAACTTGTCTGTTGCAAATAATGCTGTGATGAATATAGGATATATATATTATTTTGAGTAAGTGTATAGGGTTCTTTGGGTATATACCTAGATATGAAATCACTGAGCCATAAGGTAGTTTTATTTTTAATTGTTTTGAAGAACTTCCTGTTTTTGAAGAACTTACTCTCTTTTTTTACAATGGTTGCACCAGTCTGCATTTCCAACAGTGTATAAGGATTCCCTTTTCTCCACATCATCTCCAACACTTGTTGTTTGTTGATTTATTGATGAATAATTTAAAATATATGGCCACCTTTTTCAAAGGAAGTAGTATCTGTCTTCTCAATAAAAATGTGAAATTATGCCATGCATATTTTTAAATATCTAAAAAATAAAATGTAAATATTCATTACTAGTAGCTGAAATGCTTCTCTTAGTTTTCAGCTGCAATATTGTTGTAATATATAAGCAGTGGTAGATAAAAAATTCTTTAAAAATAAAAGCCTTTATATCCAAATTATAAAAGAGCATATAATAGAAATTATGAAAACACTGAAGGCAAATTTTACATTTAAATAAATGGTAATTAAGGAAAAAATAAAAATACCAAACAAATTCTAGGTACAAAATCTGCCTAATGATTTTCTTTCCTTAAAAAATAAATCTTTCATTATATTATGTGTTTATTAACAGAGAAAGATATTATTGATCAGAAGCACTCTTTTTAAGGGCATCTTACTAAAGATTAAACTTATATTATTAAATAATTTTATTTACTAGTGTAGATTTTAGCAAAATATTTCTAGCTCTGTTACTCCATAGGCTTTTTATGATGTCATGATAGCTTAGCCACAGAGCCTAGAACCTGCAGCATAAATATGCTAACAAGTGGACTCACGAAGAGGCAGTGAGTGGACCACCTCAGATTTGCTAATAACTTGGAAAACCGAACTTCTCTAAAGGAGAAACTAGCAGCTGTGAGATGAAACCCAACAACGCTAATAACAACAAATAGTGTGGGCTAAACTCATTAATAAGAATGGAATTCCTTAAACAGATGCTGTGTATTTAGAATACACACAGCTGATATTTTATTTTTTACTGTTGTTCAATTATAGTTGTCCCCATTCCCACCCATTACTCTCCCCTGCCCTACCCACCTGTTTTAAATGCCCAGATTGAGAGACAGTGTGAACTATGTTAAACAGCCTATGATGGTACTCCTCAGTGGGAGAAATAGAATAAGCTTTTAGAGAGGGGCATGGTTTAAATTTGAAGATTGTAACAAGTGTACTGTAATAGGAGAGCTGACCAGAATGATGGGAGTATTATAGAATAGGTCTTTAAGAATAGACAAGTGTTAAATAGGCCTGGCATATCATTAATATGACTTATGTGAATTTTGAAAGTAAAAGTGAAGTAGGTAAACCATTTGAAATGACATTAGTGCCAAGTAAGAAAGTTGCCTTGGGAGGACATCGTATGAAAAGGAATTTCTCACCCATGGTGAGAAAGACTGTGAATATAAGAATAATAATAAAGAGGCTGATTCTAAATATTATCATTATATTATAACTACTTCCATATAAAACCAGCCATACAGCAGGTTGATGATAGGAAAGACTCTGTGGATAGATTAGAGCCCATGTTTTAGTAGAATCCTTGGTAAAAATAGGAATACATGTTGTATCCAACTTTGATTTTTTTTTTTATTTTAATCATTGTTCAAGTACAGTTTTCCTCCCTTTACTCCCATTCCAGCCAGCCCACACATCCCTCCCCGCTTCCCTCCCATTACCACCCTTCTCCTAGTTTTTGTCCAAGTGTCTTTTAACTTTGTTCCTGTAAACCCTTCCCCTTTTCCCCTGAAACTCCCTCCTCTCTCTCCTCTGATCACTTTCATCCTGTCCTCTATTTCAGTGTCTTTGACTATACTTTCCTTGTTTCTTTGTTCTGTTGCTTAGGTTCCTGTTAAAGGTGAGATCATATGGTATTCCAGCTTTGACTTTTGTGTTCTTTATGAATACATTAAATCTGGTTAGTAGGGGTAGTTTTCTATAAATGTGAGACAGTTTTGAAATAATTTCATATGTATCTCCAATAATATGAGCATAAATATTTATTCTAAATGTCAATGAAGTAGCAATTTAATAGTGAAATCTACTCAAGTAAAAATAAAGACTGTAGTTCCACTGAATCATGCATAGAATCCAACTATTTTTCCCCTAGTAGTGATATGATTTTCTGTGCTCATGATCTTTGATTTGCATAAATAATATCTCAAAGCTTTGAAACTGTTGAGAATCTTGTAAAGATAATTACAAACTGTGATAAACTTTTAAAAATTCTCTTATTTAAATGGTCACTGATAAACTCAGGATCATCTTATCATCTTTGGAACTATACTTATTTCCTACATTATTGTCATAATTTTCTATGAAATACCTTAAAATATGTGTTAATAAAAAACCAACACTACTGCTGTGTTTCACATACACCAAGGTAAGAACAAATCACGTCTTATGTATCAGACTACAGTGTAATTTGCAGCTTTGGAAATTACAACGTGCAACATTACATCATGAGATGACAGAATAGTATTTGACTTCATATGTAATATAAAATATTATCTGTAGGAACACTTGAATTATAATGAAAAATTTTCTGATTCTTTTTAAAAACAAATTTCCCCATGTTTGTTTTCCTTATTTTTAAAATATCTCTATACCACTCCAATCTTAAGGCTGCTAATTAACTGTCAACATAAAAAAACTCTTTCTTCATCTTGTAGTGAGATCACGTTATAGCAGCTGAATCCTCAAAAACAATAACCTAATGTGTTAAACTGCAATTGAAAAGGGAATGAGCAAGAAATGCTTTAAAATGTTGTGATATTTTTATTTTTTATCAAATATTTAATATCAGTTAAAATACTGGCAGCCAAGAATATTTGAACCAAGATTAGAGTTGATACAAGATTATGGTTAATAAGAATAAATGAAACAATAATTTGAATCAATTATTTCACTTTTAAAAATCTTAATTCTGTCAAAACTATTATCAATGATTAAATGTGTACAGAATTATATAAATTATTTATTGTCTGTCAACTATTTCAATCTTCACTGTAATACTATTTGAAATTTAGTCCCTTATTTTGTTCTATATAAGGGATTATTTTCATGGTTGATTTATAATAATGTCAGAAGTTGACATGTGTACAAAAGCATGTAAACATATAAAAATGAAAAATTACTTTATGAATATGAAAATAATCCTCCCTCATTCTGAATAAATACTATCGCTATATGCTTAAAAAGCAAGACTGAAGAAATACTAGATTTGGAAGTTCCATAATGAACACCTTTTGTGTTGAACTGAAGTTCCTGATAGAAATCTGTACAGAAGACCACTGATTGTTTAGGATAAATTGATTAGCACTCAATATGATGTCTGGGCTAGAAATACTAATTGGATGTATGTACACATAAGCAGTTGGAAAAAAAGGAACATGGAATTGCCTGCAGATGGTATGTTGAAAAGAAAATAAATAGGTCAGAAACAAATTCCAGTGTTTAGGGATAAACTAAGAAAAGAAGGCCAACAATCCAAAGTAAGAAATGGAGTTACGTTTTCCCTTTCCATTTCTTTAGCTGCCTATAAAACCAACCATCATGCGTTGCCGCTTCTTCTCTCTAGTGTCACAGTACTTTGTTTTGGTTTTGTTTTGAAGACCTACTAATTAATGTCTGTAGCTTTACATACATCAACTAACCACAAGGTCTCTCCTCCAGGTGCAGGTAGCTCCTTTTTGTCTCTTCAGTTGTATAATTTCAGATCAATACCTGATTTCCCTGGACTTAGTGCAGCCTTTTCCAAAGCAGGACATAAATTAATTTTTAAATAGTTATACAATAGAAAAGTATCATTGATCTAATACTGGTTCAAATATTATATACATTAGAATTCTGAAAACATTTTATAGGTATTATTTAATTAGACACAATTTATTAAAGAAATGCACTTATTAATTTATCTGAGAAAAATGATCAAACTCATTCCTGTCCACTGGTCACAAAAGATACAAAATTTCAATTCCTAACTCCTTTTATCATTTATTAGTCTAGACATGGAGACAAACAAGTGATTATAATATTATTGCTATGTTTCTTGTATGTACAGTATGCTGAGATGGTGCATAGTAAGATGTGAATATCTCATTCTTAATTACAAGAGTGCACATTTTAATTGAAGTTTACAACTAGAAGTATCTAATAATAAAATGGGATCCATGTATCCTTAAGGCATCAATGTACTCTGCTTATTCACTCTTCTCATTGTCTGAATCAATCATACTAACATTTAAGGTCTCATATATACCTGATTCTGTATATAGGGTGGTTAAATTCCTAACAGTATGGTTATATTTAGTTTTTTTTCTGTCAATATTTAGCAAAGACTTGGTTATTATAGGAACTTAGTGAATATACATGGCACTTACTGGACAAGTTTTCCAGGACATCAAAAAGGAAGAAGAGAATTATAATCATTTTTCCTATTCACTTCAAGATTCCAGAGAAGAAACTGAGAGTCTCCATATAATGAGAACTGAACCTCAGATACAGAATATGTTCAAAGACTATAATTTTTTTTTTTAAAAAAAGGCCTAGTGTAATAGAGTAACATATTAACCTGAGAATAAATTAGTTTGACTTGGGTCATTTTCTCAGTTCTTTGAGCAATTATTTTTTGTCCTTCTCCTTTCTCTAGAATAAAAGAAAATGAATCAAAAAAGATAATTCCTCAAAAAGTCTGTTCACTTTTCCTTTATTTAAACTTAAGTCTTTTCTCCTTGCCTTTCTGATTTTTTTTTAACATCTAGTGAACTTGCATCATATACTTTAAGCAGGTACAAACACCGCTTACTAATAATGCTATTACTGCTCCTCATTCTCCCTACTCTCCAAATATTAGTCTCAGAATAGAGGCAGATACATGGAAATAGAGCCTTTTAAGACTATGTTCTCCAAGCAGAAGTTCACCCTAACTGGTTAGTGATATCAGGCCACAATACCCTTGTGTTTTACATATGTAAATAATCAATTCTCACCAGAGAACAAACAAAAATGGATGACATATAAATACATTTACTTCATTCTTTAGAGAATTACATCATGTTTAAAACATTGATATTTCATAAAGCACATCCATACATATTTTATTGAGGAGTAGGGAATGTACATTAGTTCTTATGAAATTTATTGCATGCTGTAAACATCTCTGGAGCTTTAAGTACTGATGATTCCAGGATATCACCAATATCCTGATTAAAGTAATCATCACTGATAAAATCAATTTTCAAAATTTCTTATTTCTCTTCAGACAATTTGAATATGCAGCCACCGTTGAGAAATACTGTCTGTAATTATGTGAAACACAACTCTTAACTGCATAGTGCTTTAGACATGTATAAAAGTCATATATACTAAGGAAGTATGGGAAAGTTCATTATGATGGTGTTTTACAGGGACATTTTGCTAGACAACTCAAGCATGTCCAAATCCTGTCTTTAACAATCCAACCAATTTTCTTTTTAATATTTAAAGTTCAAGTATTTTTTTAAAGATTTTATTTATTTATTTTTCTAGAGGGAAGGGAGGGAGAAAGAGAGAGAGAGAAACATCAATGTGCGGTTGCTGGGGGCCGTGGCCTGCAACCCAGGCATGTGCCCTGACTGGGAATCGAACCTGAGATGCTTTGGTTCGCAGCCCGCGCTCAATCCACTGAGCTACGCCAGCCAGGGTACAATCCAACCAATTTTTCAAGCTACTAAAGAAATACACATTCACAGCAAAAGATTATAACAAAAATTTACTCTTTATTATTACCTGAGGCTTTAAAAACCAAGCCAAATTAAGGGCAAAGAAGTAAATAATGAAGAAAAAGTAATATAATTCCAAACATAAAATAAACCAAAAACATAACAGACAATACATTTGAGTTCTTTACAAAGATCCAAGGATTTAATAAAACACAAATTACCAATATTAGGAATAAAACAGAAAATGTAACTAGATTGCATAGGCAATAAAAGCATAATAAGACCATATTATGAACAATTCCATGCTCATAATTACAACAAATTAAATTAAATTGACCAATTATTCTAAAAATCACAAACTTACAGACACTGCTGAAATGAAACAAATAACATATACATTCTTATACATCTAAGCAAACTAAATTGAGTTAAAATATTTTGAAGAGCAAATATATGGTCATTGAAGGTTTCCATGGTAAATTCTGCAAAACATTTAAAAAGAAGAGAGTAACAATTTAACAATAATCTTTTCTTTAGAAAATAATAAAGGGTGGGTAAAAGGGGAAGGAGAGGAAAAGAGGAACAACTGTAATGACTTAAACAACAACAAAAAACAAAGTAAAAATAAAAAACTTAAGTATTTTGTTTAGCCAGCATTACTCTAATACCCAGACCACACCAAGAAAGTACAACAACAAAACATAAGAATTAACAAAACAAAAAATGGTAATAACAACAAAAACGAAATTATAATGAACACGGATGTGTACCAATCCCTAACAGAATGTTAGCAAATCAAACCCAGCAATACATAAAAGAATAATAAACCATGACCAACTTAGATTTATTACAGGAGAGTAAGTTGATTCAATATTGGAAAATCTGTCAATAAAATAGCCATATTTACAGTCTAAAGGTAATAGGACATTATCATATCAATTAATACAGGGAAAGCATTTGACAAAACTCACCACTCAATTATGATAAACACTCTTATTGATCCATGAATAGAAGAGCACTTCTCAACATAATAATGGAAATCTACAAAAACTCTTAGTATTAACATTCTTAACGGCACATGACTCCGTTCAGTTCTCTTGGGATGAGAAACAGTGCAAAGCTGTACTTACTCATCACTCCAAGTCAACATTATACTAGAAGCCAGTGCCATTAGGGAAGAAAAATTTAAAACTCATATGGATTGGAAAGAAAGAGATAAACTGTCCCTTTTTGGAGAAAACATACTTTTTTTTGTAGTGAAAAACCCATGGAATCTACCAGAAAAACAAAAACATAAACAAATCTAAAATTAATAAGCAAGTTTAGAAAGCTTAGAAAATAGAAGGTTAAAACACACACAAATAATATTTCTATATGTTAACAATTAGAAACTAAAATAATAATTTTTAAAAACCTATCTATTATAGTCTCTCGTAAAACAATCTATAGGCACTACACATTTAAAATGATAATAATTTATTAAATAAATAAAGAATACCTGGATAATGGAGAGATGTCAGTTATCCATGAGGTGAAAGATTTAACCTAGTATTGATGGAAGGCTCAACCTAGTGCTAATATCAATCCCTTTCAATTTAATCTATAAAACCAGCAAGACTTCTGTGCACATTTAAAAAATGGACTCTAAAATTTATATGTAAACCAAAGAAGATAGAATAGAATAAAATCATAAAAAATAACTATGTGATTAAACACTGTTTCTACAGGAATAAAGGCAGTGTGATATTGGTGAAGGAGATATATACATAGGTGAATGGAACAAATTGGAGAAAAAATATACCCACACAAATACAGCCAAATAGTTTTCTACAACAATGAAAAAAATATATTACAATAAAGAATAACCTTTTTAGAAGGGTATTAAAATATTTACATATGCATATTTTAAAATAAATTTAATATACTCAATATATTTAAAAATTATTTTAAAATGTTACCAAACACAGGTCCAGCTGTTTGCTTCAACAAAAGCCAAACTCATGAGACAGGTGCTGATGAAAAGGAAAGAGGTTGATTCAGATGCCAGCAATCTGAGAAGATGGGGGACTCGTGTCCCAAAGCACATCTTAACATCTCAGTGCAGACAGAAGTTTTTTTATAGAAATGAGAGGAAAATAGCACAAAGAGATCGAGGGAATGAAGTTGAAAAGCTCTGCACATGCCGACCAAGACAGTCTATTATTCCAGTAAGGATCTCATAACCGGTCAAGCAATGGGCTGATGTGTCTCACTCTGGTTCGCATCATCCTGGTTTTATGGCTGACGGTCAGCAAATCTCCCAGAGCTCAGATGACTGAAGGTCAGAACTTGTATGTTTTGAAATGGAGACAACTGTATTTGAGCAACAATAAAAAACAATCAGAAATTTTTTAATGTATTTTTTGAAGTTAGTTCCTAGGATTCTTATACAAATATGCATTTATCTACAAGCTGCATACTAGTCAGAGTCAGCCTTTATAGCAACAATGTCAAAACAATGGTAGGGTGGGTTATAATTCCCCACTATTTCAATTCTCCACTGTCAATTTTTCTTCCATTTCCATGGAAGTTAGAGGGTTGTAGCCAAAACATTTAACAAAACAAGAAAAATTCAGGATTCAGTCTAGTTTATTGATGAAAGATAAAACTTTACAGACAATGAACTTTACTAGTCTACTATTTATAACTGTTATGCATTCTATTGAAACTCAAATTTTCCCCTAAAATCACCTTCACTTTTATCAAAAAGCCAAATCAAGACCAATTTATTTAATACATTAAGTCCAGTTCAAATGTGCCTGATTCTTTGCATAAACATAATAGGAATAGGAACTGATCATATAGACTTTTTTTGTATTGCTATTCAATTACAGTTGTCCCAATATTTCCCCCTTCGCTCTCCTCTAACCATCCCACCCCCCACTCCCACAGTCAATTCCCACAATGCTGTTCATCCATGGGTCATTCATCTTAAATCTGCCTTGCTGGAATCTTAAAAGGAATTTTCAGATTGAACTTTAATTAGACTCACAGGCCAAAAAAGCCAAGCCACAGAGTTGCCATCAGGCTTTGCCTGCAATACCAACAGGTAGGAGTAAACTCTTCAAGTTCTTGTGGTTCCCAAAATGTCTCCAAGTTCTTCCTTGCTATCTCCAAGGAAAGAAACCTTCACTCTTTACTGGAATTGACTGTATGGGCCATATAAATAAGCAAGGTACCAAGCCATTTCTCCACAGGGCTTTTATCAGTTTCAAAGGCAATCTTTATTCCTGAAAGCTTTTTGCTGACGTGCTGCTTGGCATGTCTTTCTCAAACATGATATTCCAGTGAAAGTTTGGGTTATTAAAACCACAATTGGAAATTGGCTTCATATGTCCTATTATGAAGGAATAAGATTCCTACTGGGTAAGAATTTGATAATGAAAATAAACATATTGCCATGAAAATAATGCTTATTAACTGTTTTTAAATTCAGGAGGGATAAGTAGGTAAAAATATAAATATTTCAATATTGCATATTTAAGTATCATTTACCAAATTGTTCTAAGAAAACAAACAAGTTTTTAAAAATCAGTACTTTTTTGAACAAAGTCATGAGAATAATGATTATCCTCAGTTCATTCAGCCCCATGATTAATTGTTGTTCATCCTTATTGTTTGCCAGTATTTATCTTTCTGAAATGTAACAGTTTTTGCAAATTCATCACAGTAAAACAATGACTGTCTACAAATGACAAAAAATTGAAATGATATGGTTATAAATCAGATTATAATGCAATTGACAAAATAATTTCTTTTTTTGTAACATTTTAAGATAATACTCAAAGTTACAATGAAAGTATATTAGACTAAGAAATAAATTTATTTATTCCCCACTGTCGATTGTACCCAAGTTGTCTATGGGGAAGTAATGATGGGTTTTGAAAAAACGAAAGGGAGCTTCCCAGCTTTTTCATAAAATTACCATTACACATTATCATCTATGTGCCTTTCCTTTCCTTTCTTCTTTTTTTCCTATTTACATTTCCCTTTTGAGAATTCCTCCTCCAAAATCTTCTCTTCCTGTAATATGTATGTAACTTTCCTTTACCATTCCTCACCTTTTTTCACCTCCTCAATTGTATTTTCTTTTTGCTTCTTCCCTCTATACAATCTTTCTTCAACTTGCACAAACCCCTTGCAACTACACAAAAGCTCTGCAATTTACACAGACACTCTACAATTTATGCGATCCTTTCACAACTTCCCAAGTCCTTTTCAGTTGGCCCTTGTTCTTTTTTTAAACTATTCAGTCTCATTCTGACTTAATTAGAATTCTGAATTCTTAGAAATCTTATTTTAGTGACAGTTAAAAGTAAGTAATTAGTATTATTTAGATTGATACTTTTATGAACACATTTCATAACTTTTGAAACTTTCTTTTCCATTGGTAAATACACTTATATTTTTAAGGGGCATAACAGAGATAACATGAATCTTTTTTGTAAAATCAGGCATAATCAACTTATATTCCATGTTAATAACTT